>JACAFY010016185.1:0-15801 GCA_015252635.1 Dictyostelium capitatum | reverse complement strand
TTTTAAAATATTCTTTTTGTCGTGTGCGTTATTTTTTTTTAATATAAATAATATATAAAAAATAAAAAATTTTTTGCAAAAAAATATTTTTTTTTTTTTTTTATTTTTTTTTTTTTTCATTTTTCTCAAAATTCAATGATAACAAATAAATAATAAAACAAAAAATAGCATATCAGGGATGGGATAATAGTTGATTTTATTTAGGACGGTGTCTATTTAACATGTGTTGTTGGTGGTGTGTCATGTGGTTGTGTTGTTGTGTTTATATTTGTTTCATATATAGTAATGCAACTTCACATTCATGTTGACATATCATCTGTCATATATATCATATGGTTTTGTGTTGTTATTTTTTTTTTCTTCTCACATTCAGCATTTAATTAGATCAAAATGGTAATCGATTCATTTAATAGATCAATAATCCAACCCATATATTATAAAACTAATTATTTTCTATTTATACAGGGTAGCACGATCGTATCAACTACAAGAATATTGATATTGTTATTTATATGGTGCAGATGGTGATAGTAAAAATTCGAGTATTAATTCAAATGCATTACAGTTATTGGTAGTGCTGAAACACTATTACGAACACCTGTACCAATAACATTACCATTATTATTATTATTAGGTATCAAAACGTCACTGCCTCAAATGCATGAACTTTAGGCAATAATCCAACATATATAATATGATTTTAATAATAGATAAAAGTTAATAATTTTCTCTTTTTATATATAGTGTAATACGATGCTGATTTTAGTGTTAGTGGTCATAATTATCTACTTTGTGGTATAAAAATAAGTTTTTTCACCTTTTTTATTGGGACAAAAAAAATAAATATCCATTCATCTGCAGATCGAGATTGGAGTAAAATATTTAACAAAAATATTTTGGTCACACAAAAATCCTATTGCGAGCAAATATTAAAATAATTTTCAAAACTTAAATTTTTAACTTTTAAAAATAGTTAACTATTTTATAAAATTAAATAAAAAGATTTTAGACATTGTTGTCTTTTCTTTTCAAATTTATAACAGCACCAAACTTTTTTTTATCAACTTTTTTTTATTTTTCATCAATTAAATTTTTTATTTTTTGGAATTATTAAAATAAATAAATATATATAGGTATTGTTATTTATAGTAATATTTGTATAATCGTAATTATATATATATATATATACATTACAATTTGATCAAAATTAAAAAAAAAAACCAGGTTATCAAAATAAAAAAAAAAAAAAAAAACAAATAGTGTTAAATTTTATAGTGATAATATAAAATTCAATTATTTATAAAATGAGCAATATATCATTTTCAAATCAAGAGTATAAGATTTCTGTAGGTCTTAAATCAAATTTAAGTAAATATGAAGAATCAAAAGTAAGTGGTTGATTGAATATTCAAACATATATATTGTATGTTTTATTACACATACAATGATACTAATATTTTAAAAATTGGTATTCATCCATAAAAAAAATAACATTAATAATAGATTTTAAGAGAAATGATTCAAAATGCAGAAGATGCAGATGGAGCAACAGAAGTTATCATTAAACTTGATACAGGTACATATGGTACAGATAAATTAATGAATGATGCAAAAATCGATAGAAATAATTTAATTGATTTACAAGGTCCTGCATTACTTATTTATAATAATGGTGTATTTCAAACAAAAGATTGGGAAGGTATAAAATATATTGGTATTGGTTCGAAGAAACAAGATATTAAAAGTATTGGTAATTTTGGTTTAGGTATGAATGAATAATATAAATACTATATAAAAGAAGATCTTTAATGTAAAATAATTATTAACAAGCACTTTTATTTATATTTTCACAGGTTTTAATAGTTGTTACCATATAACTGATAATCCATCAATTGGTATGTGTTATAATAATCACCAACATGATCTTTCATTCATATAATATTTACACAACATATATTAATTAATTAATTAAATATTATTATTTTTTTACATGTATATATAGTATCAGGATCAACATATTGGATACTTGACCCTTTAAATAAGGTAAATAAATCTCCAAACATTATAATTATACTATATTTATCATCAAACTAATTTATTAATACTTAATCATCATTAATATAGGTTGGTGGAGGTCCAAAAATTGATTTTGTAAATGATAAAAATGCACATTCATTATATAGTGATCAATTTGAACCATTTAAACAATTTGGATGTAATTTTAAATCATATTTTCAAGGAACTATATTCCGTTTTCCATTACGTAAAAAAGGTGGGGAATTAAGATTATTACCATTATCAATTCACTCAATTGAAGAAATTTTAAAAGAATTTATAACTGAAATTCCATTTATTCCAATATTTTTAAAGAAAATATCAAGTATCACAGTTTACAAGGATTTAAATGTACTCTCTTCAGTAAAGGTATCAAATTCAAAACAAATTAAAAATGATCGTGAAAAGGTTGGAGTATTCTTAGAATCAATAGTAAATAAACAAATGGTAAATCAAAATGATATTATTGAATTCACTGAATTATTATGTAAACAACCAAGATCAATTTCATCATCGTATCAAATGAATTTAGAAATTTATAATGGTGTTAATAGTGAAAAAAAGAAAATTAATTATGCAATTTCACAAGGTATTTTCATTCCTTCAACTCCAGATGAATTAATTGATATGGTTAAACATAATGATACAAAGATTATACCATATGGTGGTGTTTGTATTCCAATTAATACAGGTGAAAATGGTACAATTGATTATTCAAAATTTAAAGGTAGACCATTTTGTTTTTTACCAATTGGATCACTTGAATTTAGTAGTATATCATGTCATGTTAATGGATTCTTTTTATTATTTGATGCACGTTCAGATATTAAATATTCAACATCAACAAAACGTACGGATTCACAAGAATTTAGAAGTTATCAATGGAATAAATTCATTGTTAATCATATTGTACCATATTTTTTCAGTAAGAATTTAGAATTTATTAAATCAATTGGTACAGTTCAAGATTTATATCAATTCTTTCCATATCAATTATTAGGTAGTAAAATTGAACAAGAATTATCAAATTCAACAATGCATTTAATATTAAATGAATCAAGTAAATTCTTTAAAAATCCAGTTACAAATATATATGATTCATTTCGTAATGGGTATATTGTTCGTAAAGAAACACATCCATCAATTATAAATTATTTGGAATTAAAAGATATTCAATTTTATTCACCACCAAATCAATTAATCAACTTTTTAGAAAATGGGTTAAAAGATTTTAAAGTATTTTCAAATCAAAATTTATGTCAACTTTTAAAGAATGAACATTCAAAATTAACAGAATACAATCATGATATATTATCAATTTTATCAAATGAAAAAGGTATTATAAAAGATAATCATTTAAATAATGTACCATTAATTCCAGTAACTGTTGATGAAAATAGTACAATTCAATTATATTCATTAACAACAATTTATAAATCAAGTGATGAATATTTAATTTTACCAGAATCTCAAAAATGTTATCAATTATTAAATGGTATAATTTTTAATTATCCAAGTTTAAACAAGTATAGTTGTAGATTCATTGATCCTTCAATTATACCAGAATCATTTAAAGAAAATATAAAATTAATTCAAAATTGTTATCAAAATTTACGTGGTTTAACATTGGAAGAATTTTTATCAATACTTTCAAATGTTACCAATCAACAATTCATTGAAAGTGATATAGATTTAATTTGGGAATGTTTATTGGAAAATGAACAATGGAAATATAAATTATCAAGTGAATATGAAAAATTAATTGGTACTTTAAATATATTTCCAATTACAACTAAAAATGGTGATAATGCATATACAAATTTTAAAAGTTCAAATATTTTATCATCAATTACAAATAATGAATTGGAAAGTAAAGAATCAATACTTTATAAATTAAATATTTACTTAATTAAAAAAGATCATCCATGTAATAAATTATTTGAAAATGAATTACCATTGAAAAGATTACTTGGTATGATTGGAAAAATTGGTTCATTAGAAAATAAATTGTCATTAACTTTTGATGAAATTAATCAATTACGTACATATTTAGTTGATTCATTTGATAGAGATATTTTATTAAAAGATAAAAGATTACTTTCAATTTTTTACAATTTACAAATTCATCCATGTATTGGTGATGAACATAATAAACAATTTACATCAATTACAAGTCAAAGTATTTGTATTAAATGGGTTAATAATTCAATTGATCAATTTGAAATTAAAGGATCACCATTAATTAAAGTAAATGATTTATCAAATAGATTATTAGATCAATTACCATTATCAAAATCAACTCAATTCATTAAAGATGAAGAATCTGTATTTAAAGAATACTTGATACCAAATATTTCAAAATATAATTTACCATTATCAATTAGTATTGTTAAATCATTTTGTTCAAGATATCTATCACCATCAAAAATTTCAAATGATAAAGTATTACGTGAAAGAAAATGGATACCAAATATTAATGGTCAATTTGAATCACCACTTCATTATTACATTTTAACTCAAACTGAAATGAATTTATTAATGAGTATTAAACAAGATGTTATTTTACATCCTGATTTACTTCAATATTCAAAAGAATTAATTACAGTTGGTGTTAAAGAAGTTTATCCAATTCAAGATATATTAAATATTATTCCATTTTCAATTTCAAAAACTGGTAGTCAACAAACGTATTTAGATTTTATGCAATATTTAAAACAAAATTCAAATAGTTTTAATTTATATCAAAATAATCCAATTAATCATAATCAACAGCAGCAACAACAACAACAACAACAAACTAATAATTCTGAATATTTAATTAATCAAAAGAAAAAGGGATCAAATTTAAAAGTATCACAAATTCAACCATCACAACAACCACAAGTTCAAACAAATTCATCATTAAATTCACAATTTGAAAGAATATTAAATATTGAATTTATTCCATCATGTTTTATCGATACTTATCAAGGATTTGAACCAACTTCAATTTGTGTATCTCCTAATAATTGTACTATTTTATCAAATAAATCAAGTATGTTTACAATTAAACATCCAATTGAAATTGATATATCAAATCCATTATACAAATATTTGGCAAAAGAAGATCATAAATCAATTATTAAACATTGGGTCAAATTATCAAAATTTAAATTTGATAATGATCCAATTACATCATCATTTAAACCAGATGAATTATCAGATATATTCAACTCAATTTATAAAGCATGTTCAAAAACAATTGCAAAATATGATTTCATAAAATCAAACAATAATAACAAAAGTTTAATTGATTGGGATTCAGAATTTAAACACATTAAATCTTTTGGTAAAATTTGGATTAAAGATAGATTCATTTCAATTAATGATTTATCAATTGATGATACTCATGATTTTGAACCATACATTTATTCAATTTCAAGTAAATTTCCACTATATAAAGAATTATTTAGATTAATTGGTGTTCAACAATCACTTCAAATTAGAAATTATCTTTTAATATTACTTGATATATTCCATAAATATCAACATGATAAATCAATATTATCAACAAGTTCAATACCAAAGAAAGAAATGGAAATGTGTTTATTATCATTAAATTCAATTGGTGATTTAATTCATTCATATATAAGTAGTGGTAATGGTACATCAATGAATATTTTAATTCCATATATTCCAACAAGTGATAATAAATTAGTTGAATTTAAAAAAGTATTATATTGTGATCAAATTCAATTACCACAATCATTACTTTTAAAAGGTTACCATAAATTAAATAATAGGGTATCACCACAAACTATATTATTATTAAAAGTTAGAAGAGAACAACAAGTTGTACAAAGAGATAATAATAGTTCATTATATTTCAAAGGTTTTGGTCAACGTGAAAAATTAACAGATAGATTACGTTCAATTCTTTTTGATTATAGTACAAATTCATTTTTAAAAGAAATGGTTCAAAATTCATCAGATGCAAAAGCAGATATTGTAGAATTGGTTTATGATGGTAATTATTATGAAAATGAATTCATTGATATTGAACATTGTAAAGATTTTGAAGATTATCTTCAGCCATCATTATTGGTTTATAATAATTCAGTTTTCACTGATCAAGATATTGAAAATATTCAAAATATGTCTGGTACAAATAAAAAACATGATGTTAATTCAATTGGTAAATTTGGAATTGGTGCAACTAGTATTTACAATTTTACCAATTGTCCAAGTATTTTATCTGGTAAATATTTAATGATATTTGATCCATTAGTATCACATTTAGAAGCTGCAGAAGATTATTCACCAGGTTTAAAACTTGAAATTGCTGATCATAATTCACATCCAGATTTATTTAAACCATTTGTTCATTATCAAAAGTTATACAATTTCAATTTAGATGATGGTTATTTTGGTGGTACTATTATAAGATTACCATTACGTAGACCAAAACCATTATCATCACAATCTAAAAATATCATTGATGTATATTGGGAAAATTATGAAAAGGTTTATGAATTATTTACAAATATAATGGATAATAATATTGAAAATTTAATGTTATTCACTCAAATTACCCGTATTAAATTATCAACATTATCAAAAGCAGATGAAAGAGATCATTGTAATTTAGATAATTTAATAACAATTTCAAAAAAAGATAAAAAGATAATGGTAGATCAAAAAATTAATAGTCATTTAGTTACATTATGTCAATTTCCAATTGAAATATATGAAATGAAATTTGATTCAAATAAATCAAATAAAAAAACTGAATTAGTTTATTTAATAGGTAAAACAATTGATTTATCTTCGACAAATCAACCAATTCAAGCATTTAAAAATATACCAGCATTTAAATTTATATCAATGTATACAAAAGAAAAAAGAAAAGTTAATGGTGGTATCGCATTTAAAATTTTATCAGATAAAGAATTATTAGAAAAGAAATCATCATTATTATCATCAAGTAAATCATTTTGTTATTTACCATTTAAAGATATTCCATTACCAATAAATGTACAAGGTTCATTTAGTGTTTCAACTACAAGGGAAATTTTAGATACAAATAAATCATCAAATATGGAAATACCTGATCCTTTAGTATCAACATTGGATTCAAATCAACAAAATCAAGATTCATTTGCAATTGCATGGAATAAAATATTAATTGAATCAATTATTTCACCAATTTATGTAAATACATTAGAAATTTTCAAATATCAAAATTAAATTTATTTTTACCAGTATTAGGTTTCACAAATAATAATCCATCATTACCAAATTATTATTTAGACAAAGAAGATATTAAAGAATTAAATTCAATTTTAAAAGATAATCAATCAACTAATAGTATTGTAAATAATCAATTAAATGAAACATTAAATAATTTATCAGTTGTTAAATGTTGTTCATTATTTTCAAATATTTCAACATTACCAAAAAATATTTATACAATTTTATTTAAATGTATGCAAAATCACTGGATTACAAGTAATTTAGTTTTACAAATTATAAAGAAAAAAGAATTACAATCAAATGTAATTTCAGATCAAGAAATTGTAAATATTTTTAGTTATGTTAAAAATGTTAAAACACCAACAAATTTAATTGATTGTCAATTATTGGTATTAGCAGATGGTTCAAGAGAATTTATTGGTCAACAACATTCATTATTATTCAATAAAGATTATTTTGCAATTTATCCACATCCATTTGAATTTGTTGATGAAAAATTATCTGCATTAATGTCTGACCAAAAAGATGACTGGTTAAAATCATTAAAAATTGAAAAATTGAAATTTTCAGAATTCTTTTTCAATTATTTATTACCAAATTTCAGCAAATTTAAATCAAATCATATTGAAGAAATATTGGAATTGTTAAAATCAAATTTCCATACCTTAATGGAATCTGAATCAACTAGAATATCAAAAGAACCAATTATTCCATTCACTGTAAATGAAACATTTGATGTTACACAATTTAAATCAATTTCAAGTTTATTTGATACAAGTTTTAAAAGTTATAATTTAGAATTGGATTATCCACCAGAACAATTTGATACAGAGGAATGGAATTCATTATTTAAGAAATTAAAGATTAAACAACATTTAAATGATCAAGATTTATTTATTCAATTTAAATCTGTTTCAAAAGAGTATAATAATAGTTTAAAACATGTATCAACTACCGAATCAAATAATAAATTAATTGAAAAAGTAATGTACCTTTGGAAACAACATTCAGAAGTTGAAGTTTCAAAAATTTGGAATGATATTATTAGTTTATCAATTATACCAACTAAAGATTGTAATATTATTGGTTCAAGAAAGAATAGACCAATATTATCAACAATTTATGATTGTGTAAACGAAATTCATAAAAATATTTGTTTTTCAACAAATTATATTAGTTCTGTAAATATACCATTTCCATCAACTATAAATTCAAATAACAACAATAATAACAACAATAATAACAACAATCAACAACATTATAATATTAATTCATCATTTAATATTGATAATGTATTTAAAAATTTAATTTCAATTATTGGTTACTTTCAATCAAAATCACAATATACAATTGATGATAATCAAATGTTTGTAATACTTTATGAAAATTGTGAACAATTGGAAAAACATTTAAAATTAAAAGGTCATACATTAAATGTATCTCAACAAGATATTGATTCAATTAAATCATTACCAAATGAAGAAAGTAAAATTCCAATTTCATTTACAAATATGATATTAGATTGTAGTTTTAATCCATTTCCATTCTTTAATAAATTACCATCAAAATTATTGAAATATCCATTATTGTGTACAAGGTTAGGTGTAATGAAATTAAATTGTAAAACAATTTCAGATAGATTCAAATCATATCCAAGTATAGTTTCATCATTGGCAGATCAAAGAATTGTAAATAATCTTTATGATATTATTCCATTTATTGATGAATCTGATAAACAATTACTACCAGAATTTCCAATATTAACTGATCAAGGTACATTTAAACCAGTTTCTCAAGTAGTTCATTTCGATTCTCCATCAATTGAATCTAGAATTTCATTATCAAAAGGTTTAATATTCAATGTAAATAGTAATATTTCATATCAAAAATTAGGTGTTGCTAATTTATCAAGTTTAATTCAAGAATCTGTAGATTTTGAAAAAACAGATTTAATTTATGAAAATGCAATACTTGATAAAGAAAAGTCAATATCAACATTAATTACAGAACGTAAATCTGATCCAGAATTCATTAAATTATTAGATAGTTTATTTGGTGTAAATGGTAAAGAAAAGACATCATTCCTTTCACTTCAAGTATTTTCAGGTCAATTATTTACAAGATTATATTTCAATGGTTTTGATATTACTTCAAGATCAAAAACAGATTATTTCTACAATCAAACTCAAAAACATTTATATGTTAATTATGAAAATTCAATTGATAATGTCTTCAAATATATTTATTCAATTTTAAATTATTCACCTGAAATTTCAAAAGAATTAATTAATTTTGGTAAATTGGATACTGGTATTCAAAATGATATTGATGATGATGATGATGATGAAAATAAATCAATTACATTTAATTTTGGTTCATCCAATACCAGTTCATTTAATAATGGTGAATTCAAATTTAAAACTGGATTAGTATCAAATGTAAATGTTTTAAAAACAATATCAAAACAATTACATGATTCTGCTGAACATGATTTAAAAGTTGCAAATACATTATTATCAAATGGATTCTTTGATGATGTTGCAATTTATTCATTACAAGTAATTGAAAAATCAATTAAATCAATATTAGTTTCTCAAGGTGTTTCATTTAAAAGTAATTATAGATTAAATTATCTTAAAACTTTATTACCAATAACAAATAATCTATTACCTGATATTCCAAAAGAATTTGAATCATTACTATCTAAATTAAAGTATGAATCAAATGTAATTGATAAACAACTTGCAACTTCACTACTTCAATTATCTTCTCCATTTTTTAATTTTTCAGAAACTAAACAAAAATAAATAAAACAAATAAATAAAAATAAATAAAAATAAATAAAAATAAATAAAAATAAATAAAACAAATAAAAATAAATAATATATAATATAAAAGGTTGTGTTTATATTACTAAATTTATATATTTTAAATTTTAAATCTATAGATATCATATATAGTTAAAAAAACAAAACTATTTTAAGAATTAAACAATTGAGGTTTTATTATTATTGTGAATATATTTTTGAATTTTTAAATTTTTTTATTATTATTCTAATATAAATTAAAAACAAATACACAAACAAATACACAACAAAAATGCATCATACACATATACATACAACACATCATACTAAAAAGGATACGCAAATGGAAGAAAAACTCTATAATATCCATACACATCAAGATCCTGAAACTACCGCTGAAGAAATGCAAAAGATAATTGATAAAGGAAAGGATACTGAATTAATTGCACATCTTGATAAAAGAGTATTTCATTCGCAACCTGAAAAAGAAGTAATTGATGAAGCTAGAGAAATAATTAGTGGAACCACCACTAATCAATAATAAATATCAAATATGGTATATGGTCTCCTTATTCTTATTTTCAATTAAATAAAACACCACACAGATTGTATTATCTGTTAGCTTTTTTCAAATGCGTTTTTATTTTTTTTTTTTCAAATTCTTTCAAAAAACAAAAAATTAATTCCAAAAAAATATCAACAAAAAATGTAATCGTAAACACACCTAAATTAACGAGTTTTTTAAAAATGTAACATAAAAATATAACGTTGTTATGCTCAAAGTAAAGATTTAATCACAAAATTGTACAATCATTACAAACACTTACTGTGTTTAAAAAAAAGTATGAAATTATAACTTTACCACGCTACGTCAACAAATAAATTAGTATTCTATTTATAACGTGTGTCGTATTTATTTTTAAACAAAGGAATGATTTTTTTCTGTGCTTTTATAAATTAAAATTTTAATTTATTGTTTTTATTAATATTTTTTTTGTATTTATTAAAAAAAAAAAAACAAATAATTAATATTTTTAAAAAAAACAAATATATAAAAATGAGTAAAAGATGCCCATTATTTATTTCATTAATTTTAACATTTAATGTAATTTTATTTGCTATATTGTCTCTTTCATTTCCATGGTATACCATTGAAAGAAATAAAATTGATGTTGATGGAGAAGTTGTAATGACATTATTTTATTGGGATGGTATTCGCTCAGTTGATGGTAACATTAATGGAGTAAGTAAAATTATAATAATCATTGTTATTCAATTTCAAAAGATTACTAATATATATATTACTTATTTAGTCAGATATAATTTATACAGGTGGTAATGTTAAATCAGATTTAATATATTATAAAGATTTAAATTGGAAAAACATTCAAAGAGTATTTGGTATAACACTTGCATTAATCGTAATTGGTATATTTACATCATGTGTTGCTGAAATTACAGTATTTATAGTTTTATTTACAAAGAAAAGACGTGGTGTATTGATTGCTGGTATATTTCAATTATTTTCATCAGTATGTTTATTAATTGGATTTTTTCATTTCTTTAGAATTACAAATGCATTTGACAAAGATGATTCATTTTGTATTACAAATGATCATAACGAATCAATTGAAAAAACATATTGTAATAAATTCACTGCAAAAGTAAATTTTGATACTGTACATTTAAATTACTTTCCTTGGATTGGTTGGATTATGTGTATAATTGCATCATTCATTTCATTATTTGCATTTATTCCTTCATTTGCATCAATAAAAAAGAAAAAAAAATATCCTTCAAATTATGAAACTAAATTTAAAACTACCAAATCTTATTCTAAAATTTAATTAACAACATCACCAACATACAAAAAAAAGTAATAAATATTATTTTTATATAAATACAATTACAATTTATTTATTTATTTACTTTTAAAACTTAATGAACGTTTTAAATTTTTCATACTACTCAAACTTTTCATTTTATAAAGGCCAATTGTAATACCAGTTCTATTTCTTTTATAAATAACATAACCAGCTGCAGCAACACAACAAACAAAGAATAATGGAATTATAACAGCAACTGGTACAATCCATTTTTTATTGTCACTTGAACATTCATTCATATAATCTGATGAAACTAAAACCGAAAAATCTAGATTTTAAAGAGAGAAAGTTAATATTTTGGTAAAAACAATTTAAAAGAGGTTGAATATTTAACATACCAGGATCAATTGTTGCCAATTTAACAAAATGAGGTAACTCTAGTGATATTATAACTGAATCTGTATCATTTTTGATTGTAGTTGATAAATATGTTGATAAACCATCAGATACAATACTATTCATAAATCTAGCCATAAAGATCTTATTATCTTTTGAAATTTTAATAAAATTAAAATTACTAGCATTATCAGAATCACTTGATGTATTAATTTCAGTTGATTTATCATTACATTGTTTATCATTAGATTCAGTATCTTTTCCAACACTTGAAATGAAATCTAATTTTAATGTATTTAATGTTGATTGATAGGTATAATTTGAAATTGAAATTGTAAATTTAATATTACCCTGTTTAACTGTGAATGGAATATCTGCAAATGACATTGATTTATCTTGTTTAAATTCTTGAATAGTTGTTATAATTTCACAATGTGTACCTTGTAATATTTGTGAAAATATATAAATTGATTCATTATTTGTTGTTGTTGTCCATGAATCTTGTAATGTATATGATTTAATTATATTTCCATCAAATGTAACTTCTGATAATGATTTAAAATAAATTTTAAAATTTGTTTGTTCATTTGATATTAATGCATCACCATTTGATATTTTAGCAATACTAATTAATGATTCATCATCTTGTGAAATTAATTTTTTAGCACTACAATCAAATGAATCATATCCTTCATTACATAAACATTCACCAGTTTCTTTATTACAAGTACCTTGATTTGAACAATCATTTATACATTTCTTATTTCCAATTAATTGATAATTGTATAAATTATTTATAACATAACTAATACCATTTTGAGTGAAATTAACCATTTGTTTACCATGACCTGCTGCAGCTGTACAATTAATTAAACCATTTGAAATGTATTTAACTGGACAATTTTTATTACCAATTGTAATTGATAAATCTTGATGTTCAATTCCAAATTGACCAAAGAATGATGAATCTCCACCATTTGTTGTTGCCGATTTAATTGATGATATAAATTGATTAATTGGATCAATACATTCAAATGATCCAATTGCATTTATACATTTTGAATACTTTTTACATGGTGGGTTTATTGTACATTCATCAATATCATCACATAATTTTGAATCGGTAGTATTAACTGAATAACCTGAATAACATTTACATCCATATTGATTTGGTGAAATTTCATAACAGACTTGAGAACATCCAAAATTACCAGTTGAACAATCAACAATAGTTGAACATGTTTTTTTATCAGATGTTAAATATCTACCGGCATTACATGTACATTGATAACCACCAATTGTATTATCACATAAATCACTACATCCAGCAGAACCATCTGAACATTCATCAATATCATCACATAAATTGGTATTTGTTGGATTAATTGCATAACCTGAACCACATGAACATTCAAATTGATTTACTCCAGTATCAGTACATATCATTTGACAACCACCATTACCAGTTGAACAATCAACAATAGTTGAACATGTTTTGTTATCAGATGTTAAATATCTACCAGAATTACATGTACATTGATAACTACCAATTGTATTATCACATGAATCACTACATCCAGCAGAACCATCTGAACATTCATCGATATCATCACATGATTTACCATTTAAAGTATAACCAGATGGACAAGAACATGAAACACTTCCAAAACTATCTTCTGTACATATTCCATTTGGTGAACATCCACCATTATTACCATCTTGACATCCGTTATTAACTGTATAACATGAACCGTCAATACTATTTAAAACTAAGGGAGGATTACAACTACATTGTGCAACTTCATTAACATTATTACAATTACCAGCACAACCACCATTATTATTATAACATGGATCTAAATAACATGAATTACTTGTAACAGTACTTAATAAATAAGGATAAGTGCATCCACATTGCATACCATCCCAAACTTGATTATTGTAACAATTGCATGATGCCGATCCTCCACTTGAAGTACAATACCCTCCTGGACATGAATAAGAATCACATGGATTAGGTGGATCTGAACATTGCATGCCATCCCATATTTGATTACCATTACAATTACAAGTTGCAGTACCACCATTTGAGGTACAATAACCTCCTGGACATGAATAAGTTAAACATGGATCTGGATCTGAACATTGCATACCATCCCATATTTGATTACCATTACAATTACATGTTGCAGTACCACCATTTGAGGTACAATAACCACCAGAACAAGATACTGTGGAACAAGGATCAGGATCTACACATTGCATACCATCCCAAATTTGATTACCATTACAATTACAAGTTGCAGTACCACCATTTGAAGTACAATAACCTCCATTACATGTTACAGTTGAACATGGATCTACAGATGAACTTTGTTGACTAACACATTGCATACCATTCCATGTTTCACCATTATTACAATTACATGTTGCAGTACCACCATTTGAAGTACAATAACCTCCTGGACATGAAACAGTTGAACATGGATCTACAGATGAACTTTGTTGGCTAACACAATGCATACCATCCCAAATTTCACCATTATTACATGCACATGTTGCTGTACCACTCGATGAATCACAATAACCTCCTGTGCATACTAAAGTATCACATGCATTAATTGCAGAACTTTGTGTTTGTTGCATAATGCAAATACCACTACTTTGAACATATGGATAAACACAATTACACATTGCTGAACCACCACTATCATAACAACTACCACCACCATCACAAATATGCCCAGAACAAACATCACTTGATCCAGTAGTTTGACTTGATGTTTCTTTAATTGTTAAAATAATAATAAATATTAAAAATAATATTATTATTTTATTTTTCATTTCTTTATTATTATTTCTATATTTGTTGTTGTATTATATTTGAAATTATTGAAAACCAATGTGTAGTAGTTATTTGACACATTAAACTTTGTGCAATTGAAAAAAGTCAAAATTTATGTGATCAGATATTTTGATAAAAATTCCAATCAAAAATTTCGCAGAAGATATTTTGTTTCATAATAATCAGTTATAATAAAATTTATAAATAGAATTTATACGGAAGCTATTCTGAAATTTTGAATTTTTGGGCCAATGTATCAGTTGCAATTTTTATGTGTTTATAATTTTATTTTTATGAAAGCATTATAATTCACATCATGTCGTATACTCACTACATGTATTTTTTATTGGGTGTGTCGCTTTTATCATTATTTTATTTTCACCCACACACTATTATTCCATTTATATGTTATGATCACCAATTCTGACTGAAAAAAAAAAAGCTTTGTTTGAGTTTGTGATTTTCTTTCTTTCAGCTACATTATTAGGTTAATCTTTTTTTTTGTTATTTATTTATATGTTATGATCACCAATTCTGACTGAAAAAAAAAAGCATTGTTTGAGTTTGTGATATTCTTTCTGTCAGCTACATTTAGGTCGACTTTCCTCTTCACCCGTCAACGTCCCTCGCTCTGTCTGCT
>JACAFY010016174.1:0-15197 GCA_015252635.1 Dictyostelium capitatum | reverse complement strand
ATGTAAATGTTTGTGTGTGTTTCAAAAAAAAAGAGATAAAATAATTATTAGAGATTTTTAAAATAAATGAATTGGAAAAATTAAAAAATATATAATTTACCTTTTAAATTATTATTTTTTTTATTAACATCAAAAAGTTTTTTCAGAATAAAAGAAAATACAATATTGCGTCACGTACATAATCATTTAATTACTATAGTACAAAAACGTTAAAATTAAAAACCCATTATGGTTTATAAATTTCAAAAAAAAAAAAAAATCAAATTTGCTTATTTTTATAGTTATCAAAGATTTTGTGTTAATTTTCTGTATAAATGAGGATTATTTAACCTTTATTTGTAATAAATATTCATTTTACAATAAAAAGTTTAAACAAAATAAAAGAAATTTTAAGATATTATTTAATTAATTAATTAAAAAATGATAATTATTTTTTGGTGTGGGAACCAGTGATTTTAATAATAATTTTAATTGTTCATTTTACAAATTAATGTTTGGGTTTTACTAATAAAACTTTTTTTTTGAAATAATATCTTCTGCAAAAAAAAAATTATAATATTTGCAGCTTGTGGCATGGGTTTTTTTTTTTTATTTTTAACACATATAAATCATTTCGGGAGTATATACATATCTAAATTAGGATCGATTACATTCATTTAATCAACTTATTGTTATGATAAATCGAACTTGTAGTTCTGAATTGATTGCACGTTTCTTTAATTTTAAAATTGAAAAAATTAAACGAGATTTGATACCATCGGACATACAACCAATAAGATCAGTCTGTGCCTTACCAAAAGAGACTCATTTAATAAGTGATACCAATCATCCGCATTATTACTTTACCATTAAGGAAAGGGTTTCAATACCACGTTACTTCAATACCATCTTGAAGTTTGAAATAAACAAAAAAAAAAAAAATTATTGATTTAGTTAAAAGAAATTATTTTTATTATTTTTTATTTTTAAAATATAAACTAGATGATAAATCTGAAATATAAATGATTTTTTTTTTATATGTTGTTATCATAAAACAAATGGTTGTTGTAATTGTATGATTTATGCTGATAATTTAGCATAATCAACTTTGTTTTGTTTAGTATCATCAAAGAAACGATCTTCATCATTATCAAAGAAAATGTAAACAGTATTACCAATATAATCTTTGGCATCAGCAGCCTTAATTTTGACAGTATGAATACTACTCCAAACACCCAATGTACCTGGTTTCATACATTCTAAATTAATATCATTAGTTCCATTGAATGTTACAATTTTTGTATCATATTTAAGATGTGCGTTTGGTGCTTTAACATCTTTACCCTATTGAATATAAAATAAATACATAGTTAGTCTATGAAATATGATTATTGTGATTATTAATATAGTATAAATTCAATACTAACAGTACTATCACCACATTTTACTTCTTCCCAATCACTGGTACCTTTACTGTATACTCTTACAGCTCTGTTTTTATATTTGAATAAATATTAATATTTGTGTTTAATGGTATATATTAATTTAATTAAATAATGAACACACATACTTATTCCATGCTTTCTTTTGGTTAACAATTACTAATCTAAAAGAATTAGCTGGTAATGATTTATTATTATCACGAGCTAAGTAATAGTGAACTTGATTTGCTTGATTGATTGGTTTCTTTGATTTTAATATTGAAATTACAATACCAATTGAAAATGTTGCTATTTCAACACCTGCGAGTAAAGCTACTGACATGATTTATTATTTGATTTAGTATGAATAAAGTTGTAAAAGAATTAAATAAAAGAGATAAATTAAAAAATTAATGATTAAAAAAAACAAAAAATTAACCTTTTTATAAAGGAAATTATTTTTCATTATAATCATACCACTAAGAAAATCTTTGAACCACAAGAAAATATACACCTAAACAGCATTACTAATTGTTTGTTTTATTAAACTTAAATAAAGAATTCATATGATTGATTTAAATAAATCTAAATCAAATTGAGATTGTTAATTGTTGTGGCATTTTAAATCAACATGCTCGTTTATAAAAATAACAAAAATAATGCAGTATGAGGAAAATATGATATGATATTATTACAAATTGGTGACATTTATACACTACAGGAACCCACATGATCATGTGTATTTCTTTCACACCACTATTTTAAAAAATCATTGGAAAATTTTGTTTTTTTTTTTTAAAAATATCATTGTATAACCCCTACACAAGAAAAAAACATAGAAAAAAAATGATATCAATTAAATCTTCAGATAAATAATATTGTTGGCTAATCAAATCAAAAACCACAAACCACTCAAAAGAAAAAATATTTTGTTTTTTTATAAATCTGGAGATTATTATTTGACAAGGCAATTTGTGTTTGAATCATTTTTAAAATAATGATCTTTACCATTATAAAAATAAATTTAAACAGTATTACCATACAATTCCTGTTTAGAATACAAATGTTGAATTAAACAATCATACTATTGGTACATCTGTTAACAGTAGACATGTTTTATTTGTATTTATGTTTTGAAAATGTTTTATGGGTATTTTAAATGATTGAAAAATAAATTATTATAACACAATATAAATTTCAAAATAAAAAAAATATAAATTTGCTGATTTTAAACAGGATCAAAAGATTTTTTGTTTAGATTGTGTGTGATAATGTTCATTTTACATATAAATAATAAAGTGAAAATATTCGTCTTGAAATAATAAAAAAATTTTTTTAAAAATTAAAGAAATAATATCTTGTGTAGTGATTTTAATGATATTTATTAAAAAAAAGTAATACTCTACACACACACATAAAACAATAGACAATGAATAATGATTATTATTATTATTATTTAATTATATATTATTTATTTTAATTATCTTTTATTTTTAATTTTTTTTTTTTTCTTTTTTCTTTTTTTTTTTTTATTATTATTGTTGTTGTTGGGATTTATTTAATTTGTAATTTCATAGTAATATTAACAGCAGCAAGTTCAGCAACTAAATAAGTAAAAACATAAGGAATAGCAACAATAGCAATTGAACCACTTGATTTACAAGCTTTACATTCTGAAACAATTTGATTTGAATAATCTCTCTTTGAATAAATTGTTAATGTTGAACCACAAGATTTACAAACTTTAATTTTAGCTAGATCAGATGATTTTGCAAGACGATCTTGTAAACAAAAGCTTGCACCATGAGCTAATAAAGAATCACGTTCCATTTCACCAAAACGAATACCACCACCAACTTTACGACCTTTAATTGGTTGACGAGTTAATGCATTAACTTTACCTAATGCTCTTACTTGATATTTATCTTTAACCATATGACGAAGACGTTGATAATAACAAACACCGAAAAATATTTCACATTCAAATTCTTTACCAGTTGTACCACTATACATTGGTTCATTACCAAAACGATTGAAACCTGCTTTTGCTAATTGTTGACCAAAGAATTCAATTGCAGTATTTTTTTCATCAAATTGAAAAGCGGTTGCATCTTGAAATTTACCATTGATTGCACCAGATTTACCAGCTATAATTTCAACTAACATACCAATTGTCATACGTGATGGGAAAGCATTTGGATTAATGATAACATCAGGTTTCATACCAGATTCAGTGAATGGCATATTAACTTCAGGCCATAATTGAGAGAGGACACCTTTTTGACCATGACGTGATGAAAATTTATCACCAATAACTGGATTACGATTGAAACGTAATTTAACACAAATACTATTGATACGTGATGGATCACGTGTAGTTGAACCAGCAGAGAAAATGATACGAATATCTTCAATGTATGCTTCCTCTTTACCTTTGTAATCTTTTGTAACTTGTTTTCCATCGGATGGACGAATAAATGTATAATATGGTTCATTTGGTTTAATTAAACGACCAACAAATGGTAAACCATCAACATCTATAAAATCATCTAATTTATCAATTGATGAATTTGGACGACCAAAAAATGTTTTCTTTGTTTCAAAACGTGATAAACCTTCATCTAAATCAATGTATTCATTTTTATAAACTGAACCATGACCAAAACCACGTTCATATGCAGATTTATTAATTATCATAGCATCTTCCATATCGTAACCAGTATTTGAAATAACTGCAATAACTGCATTACAACCATGTGGATAATCATTACAACGATATTTAAATTGATTTTTAGTGTGGACAATTGGTTTTTGTACATTTTGAACTTTATATAATTTATTATCTGTACGGAATGGATATGAATGTAATGGTGTACCCATAGTTTGTTTTGCCATTTGACATTGATACATATTTCTTGGTGATTGATTATAATCTGAAAATGGTGTTAAATTAGCCAACATTGAAAACATTGTAGTTGGTGATGTTTCAATATGAGTTGTTACACCTTTTACAACTTCATTTGGTACAACTGCAATTTCCATATATAATTGTTCTTGTGGTCCAATTAATTCTTGTTTACCAGATTGTAAATTAATAACTGGTCTCATAAAACGTGCACCAGTTGTAAATAATGAAATACCTGGATATTGTGATGATGATACATCTGATGGTGGTGCATATGAAATTTCCATTGTTTTTGGTACTGCTATTTCTGATCCTGTTGAACGAAGATAACGTAACATTGTAACTAATTCTGCTCCTGCTTTTGCTTCAATTTTACCAATTACTCTACCATCCAATGTAATTGTAATATATTTACATGTGTATACTCCAACCATATCAATTGATAACATACCATGTGATGCTAAAAATGATGAAATTAATGGTTTACCTTTGGATACTGTATCATCTTGACTTGGATCCAATGTAATTAAACAATTACTTGATAAATGATTTAATAAACCACATGGTGCACCATCTGGTGTATGTACTGGACAGAAAAATCCCCAACCTTCTGGCATCAATTTTCTAATTGCTGTTGTTTTCATTGTTGCAAAAAATGCACCTCTATGAATTGATCTAAAATGTGATATAAATCTTAAGAAATTTAATTTATCTGCAATTACTACAAATCCTGATGTCTAAATACAATAATAATAGTAGTAATAACAATATTATTAGTATATATATATATATAACCATAAATACTATATTATATATGTGTGTGTGAATATTACTTACTTGTTGTAAATCCATTCCTGAACTTGATCTAAGATTACCAGTTGCTAAAAAATAACTAAATCTTTCAGAGATTTTAAAATTTTTATCCAATACTTTTTTAAATGCAACATCAATTGCCTCTTGTGACTTCTTTTTATCTTCATAGTATTTTGAAGTGAATGATTTTGCACTTTCTAAATATTCAGTTAATTTCTCTTTTAATATACTACCATAAATATGACCTGCTAATAATACTTCTTGAAATGCTGCTGAATCAATATTATCTGTACCTGATTTACCACCAACCATTGAATATAATTTTTGAATCATTAATCTAGAATAATTGAGGTAGGTAAGTAAATAGTATTAGTATTGGTATTAAGTTTGTGTGTGTGTGTATATATATATAGTAAAATGTATGGATTGTATGGATTGTATGGATTGTATGGATTGTATGTTGATGATGATAATGATACATTACATTAATAAATTAAATTTATCAGAATAATTTGGTAAATGAACAAATACAAATTGATTAATAAACCATTTACCAATTCTAATATTTGTAAATGATTTTGGGAATTGAGTTCTTGCTCTAAAACGAGAACCAATATAATCCAAAACTTCTTCTTGAGTATTGATATTATTGATTTTTTGTTCACGTAATGAAAGTTCAACACGATCAGTTAAAAAAGTATTTTCATTATCACCTTGAACTAAATTTTCATAAATTTCTTTTTCAGTGGTATTACGTAATGCTTTCAATAAGAGAGTGGCAGGTAAAAAGAATTCTTGACGACGATAAAGGAAACGTAATGTAGTTTGACCATCTGAAATATAATGAAGATTATTTGTAATTGATGTACGATCTGGACGAACACAACGAATTGTAATACCAAATTTAGTATAACCTGGACCTCTATTAGTCCATGCTTTTCTATGAAGTGCAACTGGATGATTTGCTTTATTCATAATTAACATACGAACTACTTTTTCATTACCATTAACAATGAAATAACCACCTTGTTCTAATTCTTCTTCTCTATGTGCAATTAATTGTTCTGGTGACATTCCATTTAAATGACAATATTTTGATTTAACCATAATTGGTAAACGACCTAAATCAACATTAAATGTATGATCTGGTTTTCTTTTTGATTCTTCTGATAATGATGTTACTGTTGATTCTGATGATGGACTACCTTCATTGTTTATATCTTCATCTTCATCTTCTTTATCTGTTATATCGTATAATCCAACTACTCCATTAAATGGCGCATCATATGTTGTTCCAATTTCTCTTGCTTCATTTGGATAGTAATTTATTTTCTTTTCAACAACTTGATTGGTTGGTTTATTTAATGTTAAATCTTCAAATTTAACTTTATATTGTCTTTCATTTAATTCAAAGTATAATGGTTCACTACTTTTTAATACTAAACCAATACCATGATCTGTAAAAAAATCAAATGAATCTATATGTGGTTGAATTAATGCTTTTAATTCTTCACTCATTCTTTTATTATTATTATTATTATTATTATTATTATATTATTTAATATTTTAATTATAATATATTAAAAAATAGATAAATTATTTATATATATAAAAAAAAAAGTGATTGGAGCACTCTATCGTTTTTCAGCCGAATGAAAAAAAAATAAAAATTTACGAAAATAAAAAAAAAAAAATAAAAAAAAAAAAATAAAAAAACGAAGCAATTTCGGTTTTTCAGATTTCAAAATTATCATTTTTATAAACACACATTCGAATACTCACATACAAACATATATATATATAAAAAACAATATAAAAGATGCCAAGTTTTTCATGTGATAGATGTGGTGACATTTTAGAAAAAAAAAAGATAAATTTTCACAGATGTAATTCAGATTTTTCATGTGTACAATGTTCACTAAGATTCACATATGATACATATAAATCACATTCAGTTTGCATTTCAGAAGAACAAAAAGTTCAAGGTAAATTATATCGTGGTGTAAAATTAAATGGTAATTCAAATGGTAAAACATCACAACAAACACAACAAGAAAATAAAAGAAAATTAGATGAAGAAAGAAAGAAAAAAGAAGAAGAAAGAAAGAAAAAGAAACAACAAGTTGAATCATCTGATTCATCATCATCGGATTCAAGTGACAGTGATAGTAGTGAAGATGAAAAAAAGAAGAAAAAAGCTAAACTTTCAAATGAACCAGAAAAGAAAAAAGAAACAGTTAAATCAGCTAAAAAAGTTGATTCATCAGATTCATCAGATTCATCGGATAGTGATGATAGTAGTGATGATGAAAAAAAGAAAAAAGATGTTAAAAAAGAAGAAAAGAAAAAAGTTAAAAGTGATTCATCATCATCAGATTCTTCAGATTCATCATCAAGTGAAAGTGAAAGTGAAAAAAAGAAAAAAGAAGTTAAAAAAGATATTAAAATGAAAGAAGCAAGTGATTCATCATCATCATCTTCATCAGACTCTTCAGATTCAAGTGACAGTAGTGATGATGAAAAGAAAAAAGTAGTTGAAAAGAAAGCAGAAACTAAAAAAGAAGATTCATCAGATTCTTCCTCTTCAGATTCAAGTGATAGTGATAGCAGTGATGATGAAAAGAAAAAAGTGGTTGAAAAGAAAGCAGAAACTAAAAAAACAGATTCAAGTGATTCTTCAGATTCTTCAGACTCATCATCAGAAAGTGAAAGTGATAAAAAGAAAAAAGTAGTTGAAAAGAAAACAGAAAAAAAATCAGATTCTTCAGATTCATCATCATCATCAGATTCTTCAGATTCGAGTGACAGTGATGATAGCAGTGATGATGAAAAAAAGAAAGTTGTTGAAAAGAAAGTAGAAACCAAAAAATCAGATTCTTCAGATTCTTCATCAAGTGAAAGTGAAAGTGAAAGTGAAAGTGAAAGTGAAAGTGAAAGTGAAAGTGAAAGTGAAAGTGAAAGTGAAAGTGATAGTGATAAAAAGAAAAAAGAAGCTAAAGTTGAAGAAAAGAAAAAAGAAAGTGATTCATCAGACTCATCATCATCAGAAAGTGAAAAGAAACCAGTAAAAAAAGTAGATTCATCAGATTCCTCTTCATCAGACTCATCAGATTCATCATCAAGTGATAGTGATAGTGAAGATGAAAAAAAGAAAAAAGAAGTTAAAAAAGTTGAAGAAAAGAAAAAAGAAAGTGATTCTTCTTCATCAGACTCTTCAGATTCATCATCAAGTGATAGTGAAGATGATAAAAAGAAAAAACCAGTTGTTGAAAAGAAAAAAGTTGAAAGTGATTCATCAGACTCTTCTTCATCATCATCAGATTCATCAGACTCTTCTGATTCCGATTAAAATTAATAAAAAAAAAAGTTTAAATATTTATTTAATAAAGATAAAGATTGTATATAAACACACAAACATACATACATACATACATACATACATACATATATAAATATATAAATATATACAACATGATAACTATTATTATTATCTTTTTTATTTCTTTGTATATGATAAAGTGTTATTATTTGATCTTGGTGCAGAAGATTGTTGTGATTGTCTTTGTGATTGTGTTGATGATGAATCATCATTACCTGCAGATTGAATTTTATAAAGATGATTTATACCACTAACAAATGAAGATCTAACTCTATTAATTTCCATCATTGAAAAGTTTTTAAATTCCATTGTTGATATCGGTTCATTATCATTTAATGATTTTAAATGGTTCATTAATGATTCATTCAATTTACTTTGTCTCCTATTTAAAATATCTTCTACTAATCCTCTAATTTTATTTACGTCTTTGATATCATCTGGACAACTTGCTAATAATAATGACGTAATCTCTATAAAGTTTTCTGGTAATTCTACAAATCCATCTTTAATTTTATTTTCTTCTTCATATTTATTTTGTAATTTATCTGTACGCAATCGCCATAGAAAATTTGTTAATTACATGTCACACACAATAACAAATCATATCTAAACAATTACATACCAAATGTCATCCATTTAGGCGGTGTTATCGTACATTTCTTCTTTTTTTTAAGTGATACTGCTAACCATAATGGTACATCTATTGGAAACGATGGTACAAATGGTCCAAATTCACCTGATAAAAATAATAATGATTCCATTTTAAAGTTTGGTACAATTGTAATCTTTGAATCCTCTGCTAAAAATTCAACTTGATTGGGTGATAACGCTATATTTTCCATAGTTTTATATGTATATATGTATTTATGTTTGTGTGTGTATTTGTTGTTTTCAATGTTTTTTTTGAAAAAAAATTTAAAATTCAAAAAAAAAAAAATGAGAATTAAAAAAAAAAAAAGTTAAAAAAAACGCGCAAACCCCGATTAGTACAAGAACATTTGATATCAAAAACACCCCAAATCACATTATATGAAAAACAATTGAACAAAAATCATAATGAAAAGAAATTAAATTAGAAATAAAATGAGTACAAATATAAAAGTAGATAATAGACCCAAATTAAATGGTAATGTATTACTATTTGATAAATCTAAAAACACTTTATTTATAAATTAAGTTGAATTATCAAATGATAAACCACCAGTATAAGCAGGGAAATAATCACCAAGGTCAATTTTAATTATTTTCTCACTAAATATATAACCAGGTTAAAAAATATTGATAAAAATATCTAAATTTTAAATTTTAAAAAATTGATGGGTTTTGAAAAAAAAATAAAAAATAAAATAAAAAAGTAATTCCCAATTGTTAAAATATTAAACATACAAGAAATTAAAAGAATGAAATATTTATTATCATTATTATTTGTAATTGTTGGATTATTAATTAATTTATCATTATCACATATTGGTGTAGATGTTTCTTCGGATACAAACGAAGCAGGTTTTAAATGTTTAAAAGATAAGAAATATAGTCGTGCTATAATAAGAGTAATTACCTTCCAAACATTTATAAAAATAAACAACATTATAATATTGTTTGTATTGTATTAGTACTAATTATTGTTATTGCGTGTATGTATTTGTTTGTTTGTTTGTTTGTTTGTTATTAATAGTGTTATCAATCAATTGGTAGTATTGATCCAAATTGTAAATCATCAATTGATAATGCAAAAAAAGCAGGTATTGAAACAATTGATGTTTATATGTTTCCATGTTATTCATGTGGTTCACCAAGTCATCAAGTATCATCAATGGTAACATATTTAGCTGATCGTAAAGCTGATTTAGATTTTATTTGGTTTGATATTGAAGGTGCACCAGGTCAATACTTTTCTAAAAATATTGATGATAATCGTAAATTCATTACTGAATTATTAGACTCAGCTAAAGATTCTGGATACAATATTGGTGTTTATACAAGTGCTGTAAGTGTATTTAATATTACCAACATATACAATAATATCTAAACATGTCATTTTAACACCAAATATTTAATATCACTTTTAAACACAACAACAACAACAACAACAACAACAACAACAACAGAGTCAATGGATACCATTAGTTGGTAATTGGGATGGTGCTAAATCTCATAGTTTATGGTATGCACATTATGATAATGTTGAATCATTTAGTGATTTTAGTCCATTTGGTGGATGGGAAAAACCCCATATGAAACAATACAATGGTAACATTAATGAATGTGGTCTTGGTATAGATAAAAATTATTGGGAATAATCCCCACACATATATAAATATAATGTAACCTAAATAAATATAGGCAAATTGTACTTTTATTGTAATTATTGGTTATCTAATAATATGCGAATTCAACACTATTACTACATGATATGTGAATAAGTAATAAATCAACTACAAGCACGCACACATATATATATATATGGTTGTATTACCATTTAAAATAATTTGATACCAGTTGATTTTAAAGTATCAAATTTGAAATTATAACTACCAGTTATTCTTTTAACTGATATTGGTAATATTGATGGGTTAATTGGTTTATCATATGCCCATCCAAAATGAATTTCAACTATATTATTAGGTATATCACCTTGTTTTAATTGTTGATTATAAACACCATTAAAATGTAAAATTGTAACACTATTTGGTATTTGACCTTTTTGTAATTGTTTATTGAATATTGATCTTCTATGAAAATGTAATGATTTTACTGACATTGGTATAATACCAATATTCAAATTTTGATTAAATGTTGAACCAAATGTTAAAAATGTAACAGAATTTGGAATATCACCTTGTTTTAATTTAGTTTTTGAACAATTAATTTCTAAATTTGAAATTGTTTTTGGAATTTTAAATTGATTTAATTTTATTTCTTTATCTTCTTTATCTTTATCTTGATCATCATCATCATTAAATTCAACTTTTACATTATTCATATAATCTTGAATTAAATGTAATTCACTTACATTGAATGATTGTTTTTTATTATAATATTTATTATATAATTCCAAATGATTTAATATTTCATTTTTTAAAAATTTATTATCCCATACTTGGTTATATATTTCATCTTGTTCATCATAATCTTCTTCATAGTACTTTTTCCCTTGTTTAATTAATTTAAATAAAATACTGTATTCTTCTTTATCCATTTTCTCTATATTCTAGAATATATATATATATATATATGCTACATGTATTTGTGTATGTTATCAGTTGACAAAAAAAAATAAATAAAAACAATATAAATAATGAAAAATATCAAAGAAAATTACAAAAATTTGTCAACTCAAATTTTTAATATTCCGACTTTGTTTTTTTTAAATTACTTAAATTATATTTGTTTGTTATTAAGAAACACCAAATAAATGTAATATTAATAATAAACAAATATAATTTTTGTAATATGGTGAATCTTGGTGTGTAAAAATCGATCAATTTTTAATCAAAAAAGATATTTTTTTTTTTTTTTTTTTTTCCCATAAACCAATTTTTTTTTTGATTTGTTTTTTAAAAAGCAGTTAATAATAAACACACACATAAAAAAAAATGATTAGTAATAATAAAAAAAATTATTTTAATAACAATATTAAATGTATTGAACATTTAGAAGATGATATATTTTGTATATGTTCACAATGTGATAACACACCAATTTGTACAAAATGTTTATTTTCAACTCACAATTCTCATAAAATAATACAAATAACCAATGAAACAGTAACACCAATATTAAATGAATTTCAAAATACAACTATACCAAAATTAAATGAATATATGATAAATAGTGAAATAAAATTAAACAAATTAGATAATGATTTAAAAGAATTGGAATTAAAGCATAATTCGTCATTGGATCAAATAAAATCAACATTTAAACAGTTACATGATAATTTATCAACAAAAGAATTGGATTTACAAAGACAATTAATAACAATATTTGATGAAAATAAAAAAACAAATTCAAATGCACATACTGTATTTAATAATTGTAACTTTATCATTGAATCAAATAAATCTACATTCAACAATAACAACAACAATAATAATAATAACTACTATATTGAAATTTTAAAATATAATCACCAATCAAAACAATTATTATCAAATGTTCAAAATAATTTAACAGTAATTCCACATTCTCAATATAATGAAAAACAATTACATATCAATAATAATATTATTTACTCTGTAAATGAATCATTAAATACTATATTTACATTATCTGATGTACCACCACATCCAATCAATAACTGTTCATCATCATTTATTCAACCACCACCAATTATGATGTGCAATCAACCACCATCAATACCACCAACACCACCACAATTAATAGGATCACAAAAACAAATAAAATGTAAGTAATAATAACTTTTATATTTAAATAAAAAACACAATATATTAATTGAGTATATTCAAATATATATATAGGGGCAAATCGTATTTATTCAGTTTTTACTGATGAATATACACCATATGGTTCAGTTACATTAGCAATTGATATGTTAAATAGACCATTAACTTCAAAATTTTCTAGTGTAACTGGTTTAATATTATTGAATGGATTTAATCAATTACTTAATTCAATACCAGAATCAATTACAAGTCTCTTTATTTTCAATGTTGCACTTGGTTTAACTGCTGGATCAATACCAAATCATATTAAAACTTTGTGGTTTTGTGATGGATTCGATCAAACTATAACTAAAGGTGTTATTCCATCATCAGTTATCAATTTATATTTATGTGATATTTATAAACCATTAACTAAACAATCAATTCCTTCAACTGTAGTAAATATCTATAAAACACCAACTTTTAAACACTCGTTAACAGGAGTAACAAATATAATACCAAAAGAAGTATCTGGATATGGTTCATATACATATATTAATTAATTATAAAATAAATATAAATAAATAACAAATCTTACAATACCCACAAATTTCAATAAAAATTATAATCACATGTGTGATTTTGGGATCATTGTAAAATAAATATCTTGAGAGATAAAAAAAATACACAATTATTTTTATTATACGAATATAAATATCTATTTTTAAAATTTCCCAAACACTAAAATAAGTTTTATTGGTAACCTGGTTAAAAAACCAGTATTTTATAATCAACCATATAAATGAAAAAAATAGTATGGATGTCGCAATTAGATGGTTACCAATTTCAGAATTTTCACATTTTTTTATTTTATTTTATTTAAAATTTATAAAAAATTGGTTTTTTTTTTAGATTTTTTCATATGTTTTTTAAACTGAAATAATTATTTTTTTTTTTTTTTTCAATTCATTTTCTTCTATTCAATTTTATATATATTTTATTTATTTATAATATACAACAATAAAAAATGAGATTCATTGCATTATTAGTTGTATTAATTGCTGCATTATTAAATGTATCAAATGCTATTTCTGGTGTTGATATATCATCAGGAAGTGATGTACCAGATTTTACATGCCTTAAAAATGCTGGTTATGATTTTGCAATTATTCGTGCATGGGAAAGTGTTGGTCAACCAGATGCAAATGGTCCACATTCTGTCTATAATGCAAGTAAGTATCGTTATTTTTTTTTTTTTTTTTTTTTGCGACTTTTACTAATTTTACTCGTTTAACGAAAACTATCAATAGGAGATGCAGGTTTTGAATATGTAGATGTATATTTCTTCCCATGTTTTTCATGTGGTAATGGTGCTGGTCAAGCTGTATCAATGCACAATTATTTAAGTGGATACAATGCAAACTATGGTATGGTTTGGTTAGATATTGAAGGTGCTGGTGAATATTGGAGTGGATCACAATCTGAAAATGTTGCATTCTTTGAATCAATTGTATCAGGTTTCCAATCTGTAGGTGCTCACATTGGTGTTTATACATCTGCTTCACAATGGTTACCAATTATGGGTGGTTACACTGGTGGTTCAGAATTCCCACTTTGGGTAAATATCTTATTACTATTACTCTGTAACATATTATTTATACATTATACTAACATAAATTAACTATAAATATAGTATGCTCATTATGATGGTAATCCATCATTCTCTGATTTCTCTGCTTTTGGTGGTTGGTCAACACCATCAATTAAACAATATGACGACACTGGTGACAGTTGTGGTTTAGGTTTTGATTTAAATTGGTATCCATAAATCAATTGTAACTTTTTTAATAATAAAGAATTTTTATTTATAAATTATAGTAATAGTACTTGCATTATAAACAATGCAAATGATTCGCATTCTGTTGGACCAACACTTTCCATATGCACGAATTATTTTTTTTTTTATACTTTCTTTTGGATTACATTGAAAAAGTTTGTATATTTTAAAAATGAATTATCAAACACGTGTTTTAATCATTTATTTTAGATATAATTTACATATCTACATGAAAAGTTAAAAATTATTTGATAAATAAATAAAAAAACAAATAAGATTAGTGTAACAAGTTGAGTATTAAATACTCTTTCCCACTCTTAATGCTTGGGATATGATCATATTTTTTTTAAAGTTTTTTTTTTTTTTGTGATAATACTTGTTTTATTTTTTTTTTTTTTTTTTTTTTTTTTTTATTTTAGTATAAAAATTTTTTAAAAAATTTTTTTTTTTGGAAAAATTTTTCGGAAAAAAATTTAGG
>JACAFY010016163.1:0-15856 GCA_015252635.1 Dictyostelium capitatum | reverse complement strand
GCGATGATGTCAACATAAGACGTGCAGCTTGAATTCACCTAAGAAGGAGTGAGACTCATGGCCGAGATTGCATAAGACTTCAATGAAACCACCGAGAACATCGTCGCCCGCCGGCTGTACACGTTGATGGAAAAGCTGCTCGACGAACTGTCGTTCGACGCCTCCTCCAGCAGCGACAAGACCGTCACGAGCTACGCCGCATACGTCAATGCGCAATTGGCCGACGCCGCCAGCAGCCAGGAACTGGCCCGCTACGTGCTGTAGCTATGTGCTGTAGGCGCGGCCCCAGGGTGCCCGCCGCACGCAGAAAGGCCCGCCGCAATCCATTGCGGCGGGCCTTTCTGCATTCCTGAAGCGCCACGCGCGGCGGTGGCTCATGGGCCACAACGGCGGAAAGCCTGGCAAGACTTAGTTGGTGATCGCGGTCACCACGTACTTGCCATCCTTGCGTTCGGCCGTGAATCGGACCTTGTCACCGGCCTTGATCTTGGCCAGCAGCGCGGGATCGGCGTCATACACCAGTGTCATTGCCGGCAGGTCCAGCGCCTTGATGGCTTCGTGCTTGATGGTGACCTTGCCCGCAGCCGGGTCCACGCGCCGCACCTCGCCACTGGCGTCGGCCTGCTGGGCGAACGCCAGCGACACGACGGCCATCGCAGTGGCGACGGCCATGGGCATTGCGTATTTGCGGTTGAAAGCCATGTTTATCCTCCTGTTGCCGAGAAAGCGCCGGGCAGGCACCACATTCGCGAGCGTTTTCTACAATGCTAGGATACCGCCAGCATGCAACAAGTTCAGCCGAGGAACGCAACAATCTCGACAATTGATTGCGAAATGGCCTGCGACCAACAATCGCCTGCGTAAATCTCTCTTCCCATCCAGGAATTCCATGGCCAACCGCTTATCCATCATCGCAACCCGCACCGGCGACGATGGCACCACAGGACTGGGAGACGGCTCGCGTATTCCCAAAGACGCCCCCCGCATTGCGGCATTGGGCGACGTCGATGAGCTCAACAGCGTCATTGGCCTGCTGCTGACCGAGCGCCTGCCCGCCGAAGTATCGACCGACCTGCTGACGATCCAACACGATTTGTTCGATATCGGTGCGGAACTCTGCATTCCGGGACATACGGCATTGCTCGAAACGCAGATCACTCATCTGGACGAGCGCCTGGCGCACTACAACGGCGGACTGGCCCCACTGCGCGAGTTCATCCTGCCTGGGGGTTCGCGCGCGGCGGCGCTGGCTCACCTGGCACGAACCGTCTGCCGTCGGGCGGAACGGACGACTACCGCGTTGTCACAACTCGACGTTGTCTCTCGCGCGGTCCGCCAATACCTGAATCGCCTGTCTGATCTGCTGTTTGTCCTGGCGCGCCACGTCAATCAATCGGCAGGCGTTCCTGACGTATTCTGGTCCAGCCAGAACTCGCGTAAGGCCACGTAACGCCTGGCAAAAAATCAGCCCCGATTCTTCCATGGCAACAACGTCTTCCAATCCAGAGCCTGCATATTTGACACAACACTTTGTTTCATCTGTTAGGTGGTGACAGAGCAGTTGCGGCATAATTGCGGGTTATCGAGCGGGTTGGCGCACCGCGCTCACAGCCCAAGGATTCAATAAAGAATGAGTATTATTGTCACTGGCGGAGCCGGTTTCATAGGTTCTAACTTCGTCCTGGATTGGCTCGCTAAACATGATGAGTCCGTCATCACTCTGGACAAGTTGACGTATGCAGGCAACCCCAGCAATCTGGCCTCGTTGAACAACGACCCTCGACATCAGCTGGTGCAAGGCGACATCGGTGATGGCGCCCTGGTGTCCCGCCTGCTTGCCGAACACCGACCGCGTGCCATCCTGAATTTCGCAGCGGAGTCCCATGTGGACCGCTCAATCCATGGCCCGGGCGAATTCATCCAGACCAACATCGTCGGTACCTTCCACCTGCTGGAAGCCGTACGCAGCTACTACGGCCAGCTTGGCGCCGAGGCGCAAGCTGCATTCCGCTTCCTGCACGTTTCGACGGACGAGGTCTACGGCTCGTTGAGCCAGGATGATCCCGCCTTTACTGAACTGAACCGATACGAGCCGAACAGCCCTTATTCCGCCAGCAAGGCAGCAAGCGACCACTTGGTGCGAGCCTACCACCATACTTATGGCCTGCCGGTATTGACGACCAACTGTTCGAACAATTACGGCCCCTATCACTTCCCTGAGAACCTGATCCCGCTGATCATCCACAATGCGTTGGCCGGCAAGCCGCTGCCCATCTATGGCGACGGCCAACAGATCCGCGATTGGCTCTATGTCACCGACCATTGCAGCGCCATCCGCCGCGTGCTCGAGGCAGGCACCGTTGGCGAGACCTACAATGTCGGCGGCTGGAACGAGAAGGCCAACCTGGAAGTCGTTCAAGTGCTCTGCAGGTTACTGGACGAATTAAGTCCCCGGCAGGATGGCCAATCGTATGCCAGTCAGATTACTTTCGTGCAGGACCGTCCAGGCCACGATCGCCGCTATGCGATAGATGCAACCCGCCTGCAGCGCGAGCTGGGCTGGATGCCGGCCGAAACCTTTGAGAGCGGAATTCGCAAGACTGTGGTCTGGTATCTGGACAACCAGCAGTGGGTGCGCAACGTGACCAGCGGCGCGTACCGCGATTGGGTCAGCAAGCAATACCAGGCATAGCCCTGCGGCCTTCGGGCCACCATTATTCGCAAGGCGGTGGTTACGACGGCTGTCGCGCCGCCCCCTGCCAGAGACGCCTGGACGTAAGCCGACCTGGCGACCGACAGCCCCCCAACCTCGCAACAGCCCAGGATCCAGACAAGCTGGATCTGACAAATATACAGACGAGCAGTCGTGAGTGAAAGAATTGCCATCCTGATGTGTACGTATCAGGGCGAAAAATACCTGGCGAGTCAGTTGGATTCGTTTGCGGCCCAGTCCCATATGGACTGGGCGCTTGCCGTATCCGACGACGGATCGGTCGACCGCACGCGGGATATGCTGGCCGAATACAGGCAGAGATGGGGCGCCTCGAAGCTGAACGTATTTGAAGGGCCTCGGCGGGGCTTTGTCGGCAATTTCATGTCGCTGACTTGCAATGCCGAAGTACAGGCTGATTACTACGCGTTCTCAGACCAGGACGACATATGGCATGCAGATAAACTTCAAAATGCCGTCGAGTGGTTGAAAACCATTCCCACCGATGTACCTGCGTTGTATTGCACTCGGACTCAATTGGTCAACGAAGACAACCAGGAAATCGGCTTGTCGCCTTTATTCAATCGCCAGCCCGCATTTGAAAATGCCTTGGCCCAGAATATCGCAGGCGGCAACACCATGGTTTTCAACGACTGCGCTCGCCAATTGCTATTGCAAGCAGGTCCCCTGGTGGACGTCGCGGCCCACGACTGGTGGGTATACCTAGCGGTGACGGCATGCGGCGGCAAGGTGCACTACGACCCTCGGCCGTCGCTGCGGTACCGACAGCACACCAGCAATCTTATCGGCGCTAATCGGGGGTTGATGGCCAGGATCACGCGTATCCGTATGCTTTTCAAGGGCCATCTTAAAAACTGGAACGGGCGCAATATCGAGGCGCTCTCGAAGCTGCTCGACCGGATGACGCCGTCAAATCTGCAGCGTCTTGAGCAGTTCATCTGCGCGCGTCGAAGCCCCTTGCCGCAACGGATGCTCAAATTCAAGTCGGCCGGCATTTACCGGCAAACTGCCTTGGGCAACCTGGGCATGATCGTCGCCGTGATATTCAACAAGCTTTGAGGAACTCGTGAAAATTCTACTCCTCGGCAAGGACGGCCAGGTCGGCCAGGAATTGCAGCGCACCCTGCTCCCGTTGGGTGAAACGCTGGCGCTTGGACGCAGCGGCGCGGACCTCAGCGATCTGTCGACACTGCGCGCTACCTTGCAAGCGCACAACCCCGACATCATCGTCAATGCTGCTGCGTACACTGCGGTGGACAAGGCAGAAAGCGAGCCACAAGCAGCTGCGCAGATCAATACGATCGCCGTGTCGGCCCTGGCTCAACATGCCAAGGCCACTGATGCGCTGCTGGTGCATTACTCCACCGACTACGTCTTCAATGGCGCCGGCGATACGCCGTACCTCGAAACGAACCCCACCGATCCGCAAAGCGTCTATGGCACGACCAAGCGCGATGGCGAGGCCGCAATCCTCGACAGCGGTTGCAATGCCCTGATCTTCCGGACCAGTTGGGTGTTCTCGTCGCGAGGCGGCAATTTCCTGAAGACCATCCTGCGTCTGGCTGCCACCAAGGACAGCCTGAACGTCGTGGCGGACCAATTCGGTGCGCCAACGTCGGCTGAACTGATCGCCGATGTCACCGCATTGGCGATCAATGCCTTTCGCCAGGATCGACTCCAGGCGGGGATTTATCATCTGACCGCCTCTGGCGTTGTCAGTTGGTGTGAGTTTGCCCGGTATATCGTCAATCAGGCAACGGCGCAGGGTATCGCCCTGACGCTCACCGCTAATCAGGTCCACGCCATTCCGGCCGCAGACTACCCCACCCCAGCCAAGCGGCCACAAAACTCCAGATTGGATAACAGCAAGCTATCGAGCGCGCTACGCCTGCAAATGCCGCATTGGACGGCGCATGCGAGCCGCGCCATCGACCAACTTAAAAGACTCGGGAATCCCAATAATGCGTAGAGGCATAATCCTGGCAGGCGGATCCGGTACCCGTTTGCATCCGGCGACCCTTGCCATCAGCAAGCAATTGCTGCCGGTCTTCGACAAGCCCATGATCTACTACCCGCTGAGCACGCTGATGTTAGCGGGTATTCGAGACATTCTCATCATCTCCACACCTCAGGACACACCACGCTTCCAGCAGTTGCTGGGAGACGGCAAACAGTGGGGGCTGAATCTCGAATATGCCGTGCAGCCGTCGCCTGACGGTCTAGCCCAAGCTTTCATCATCGGTGAATCCTTCATCGGCAATGATCACTCAGCCCTGGTACTGGGCGACAACATCTTCTACGGTCACGACTTCCAGCGGCTGCTGGAGAGCGCCGACAAGCGCGCAGAGGGCGCCAGCGTGTTCGCCTACCACGTGCACGATCCCGAACGCTATGGCGTCGCCGAGTTCGACCCACAGGGCCGCGTGCTTTCGCTGGAAGAAAAGCCCGTCAACCCCAAGTCCAGCTATGCAGTCACGGGCCTGTACTTCTACGACAATGATGTTGTCGATATCGCCAAGAACATCAAGCCATCGGCGCGTGGTGAGCTCGAGATCACGGACGTCAACCGCGCCTATCTCGAAAACGATCGGCTCGCCGTCGAGATCATGGGTCGTGGCTATGCGTGGCTGGACACCGGCACTCACGAATCCCTGCTCGAGGCCAGCCAGTTCATTTCCACCCTTGAAAACCGCCAAGGCTTGAAGGTCGCTTGTCCTGAAGAGATCGCCTTTCGCCAAAAATGGATTTCGAGCGAAGAACTGGAAAGACTTGCAGCGCCGCTGGCCAAAAATGGTTACGGCCAGTATCTCAAGCGCCTATTGGTAGAGAAGGTCTATTGATGAAAGCAATCAAGCAATCCATACCGGATGTCGTGGTATTCGAACCCCGAGTATTTGGTGATGCGCGTGGCTTTTTCTTCGAGAGTTTCAACAAGAAGCTGTTCGAGGAAATGACGGGCATTCAGCGCGATTTCGTGCAGGACAACCATTCCCGCTCTTCCAAGGGTGTGCTGCGCGGCCTGCACTATCAAATCCAGCAGCCCCAGGGCAAGCTCGTCCGTGTCACCGAAGGCGCGGTCTTTGACGTCGCTGTCGACCTGCGCCAGTCTTCCCCAACTTTTGGTCAATGGGTGGGTACGGTTCTCTCGGCGGAAAACAAGCGACAGATGTGGGTGCCCGAAGGATTCGCGCATGGCTTCCTGGTGCTGTCCGAGCATGCTGAATTCCTGTACAAGACGACTGACTACTATGCGCCTCAGCATGAGCGTTGCGTCAGCTGGAATGATCCGTCGATTGGAATCGACTGGCCGCTGGACGATGCAACGCCTGTGATGTCAGAAAAGGATCTCAACGGCAAAACCTTGGCCGACTCGGAGATCTTCCCATGATTCTCGTCACCGGCGGCCTGGGCTACATTGGTTCCCACACGTGCGTATCGTTGTCGAATGCCGGACAGGAAGTACTGATCCTGGATAACCTCAGCAATTCGAAAGCAACTGTGCTGCAACGCTTGCGGGAAATCTGCCCGAATGCCGTTAGATTCGAGAAAGGCGATATCCGCGACAAGGCATTGCTGTCGCGGCTGTTTGCCGAACATGAGATCGAAGCGGTCATGCATTTCGCTGGCCTGAAGGCCGTGGGCGAATCGACCCAATCACCGATATCCTATTACGACAACAACGTCGTCGGCACGCTTTGCCTGCTCGAAGCGATGACGACGACCGACGTCAAGACTTTGGTGTTCTCGTCATCGGCAACGGTATATGGCGATTCGTGCAACGTGCCCATTCCCGAGGACAGTTCGCGCTGCGCCACCAATCCGTATGGGCGCACCAAACTTTTCATCGAAGACATTCTCGCCGACCTGCACGCCTCGGACACCCATTGGCGAATTGCCAGACTGCGCTACTTCAACCCGGTTGGGGCACATGAAAGCGGCCGCATCGGTGAAGATCCGCTGGGCATTCCGGCCAACCTGATGCCGTACGTGGCCCAAGTCGCCACGGGCCACCGTGAATATCTGAACGTGTTTGGCGGCGATTACCCGACGCCCGACGGTACGGGTGTGCGCGACTATGTCCACGTCATGGACCTGGCCGAAGGACATGTGGCGGCCCTGCGCAATCTGCAACAGCACGCAGGCATGCTGACCGTGAACCTGGGTACCGGCCGCGGTACCTCCGTGTTGGATCTGGTCACGACCTTTTCGCAAATATCCGAACGCGACGTTCCCTATAAGATAGTTGCGCGCAGGCCTGGTGACGTAGCCCAGTCCTATGCCGCCGTCACGCAGGCGGAACAGATTCTCGGCTGGAAAGCCCAGCGCCATCTTTCCGACATGTGTGCGGACCACTGGCGCTGGCAGATCGAGAACCCCGACGGATACCCAGAGTCGTAGGAGCGCCCACCATGCAGCAATATTCCAGCAGCGGCCGAGAGATGGTCGCGAGCCTGTGGCGTAACCGTTCCTTGATCCTGGCGCTGACCAAGCGTGAAGTCATCGGACGGTACCGCGGGTCGGTAATGGGCCTTGCCTGGTCCTTCTTCAATCCCATCCTGATGCTGACGATCTATACGTTCATCTTCTCGGTGGTATTCAATGCGCGATGGGGGGGCAGTGCCAGCGGCAGCAAAACTGAGTTCGCGCTGATTCTCTTCGTCGGGCTGATCGTGCACGGGTTGTTTGCAGAGTGCGTACTACGCGCGCCGAGCCTCATCCTGAACAACGTCAATTATGTGAAAAAGGTCATCTTTCCGCTTGAGGTCTTGCCTTGGGTCGCTTTCGGCGCTGCCCTCTTTCACACCTGCATCAGCCTCCTGGTTCTACTGGTTGCCCGCATTCTCCTGCAGCACGAATTGCCATGGACTGCAGTGCTGTTTCCGTTGCTGCTGATCCCGCTGGTGCTGGGTACCCTGGGCGTCAGCTGGTTTCTGTCTGCACTGGGCGTATATGTGCGCGACATTGGGCAAATCACGAGCATGCTGACCACAGTCCTGCTGTTCATGTCGCCGGTGTTCTATCCCCTCAGCGCACTGCCAGAGAAGTACAGAATGCTGGTCAACCTGAATCCTCTGGCCTACCTGATCGAAGAAAGCCGCAACCTGCTCATCTTCGGCGTGCTGCCGGATCTCAAGCACTGGGCGATCCTGATGGTCGTCAGCGCCGTCATCGCCTGGCTGGGCTTCTTCTGGTTCCAGAAAACGCGCAAAGGATTCGCCGATGTCCTCTGATATCGCCATCAAGATCGATGGGCTCAGCAAGAGCTACCATATCTTCGACAAGCCGCGAGACCGCCTTCTGCAGATGCTTTTTGGCAAGCACAAGCAGTACTACAAGGAATTCTGGGCACTGCAAACGCTGTCGATGGAAATCCGCAAGGGTGAAACCATTGGCCTGATAGGCCGCAACGGCAGCGGCAAATCGACGTTGCTGCAGCTTATCTGTGGCACGCTCAATCCGACGACGGGGACGATCACAGCAGCCGGCAGGGTCGCCGCGTTGCTGGAGCTGGGCTCGGGCTTCAACCCGGAGTTCACCGGCCGCGAGAACGTCTACCTGAACGCCACGATGCTCGGCCTGACCGAGGAAGAAATCGATGAACGGTTCGATGACATAGCGGCATTCGCAGACATCGGCGACTTCATTGAACAGCCGGTAAAGACCTACTCCAGCGGCATGTATGTGCGTTTGGCATTCGCGGTTGTCGCGCATGTCAGCGCCGACATTCTCGTGATCGACGAGGCGCTTGCGGTCGGCGATGCGGTATTCACGCAGAAGTGCATGCGGTTCCTGCGTCGGTTCCAGGAAAATGGCACGATCCTCTTTGTCAGCCATGACATCGGGGCGGTCACGTCGTTGTGCCAGCGCGCCTATTGGCTCGACAAGGGCGTGCTGCGCATGTCTGGAACACCCAAGGACATCAGCGCGGCCTACATGGCCGACATCTACGAGGCCCAGCAAGGGCCCAGCGCCACGCCGCAAGCCAAGTCGGCCGACGCCGTCGACAGCCCCAAGCAGATCGTTGCCCCTGCCGCGCCCGTGCTGCGCGACATGCGCCTGGATTTTCTGAACCAGACTCAGTTCAGGAACGATATCCAGCTGTTCTCGTTCGAAGAAAATGCCAAGGCCTTCGGCAAAGGCGGCGCCAGCATCGAGAATGTGCAACTGCGCGACACGCAAGACCAGCCGTTGCAATGGGTGGTCGGTGGCGAGCGCGTCAGCCTGCACGTTTCCTGCCGTGCTCACCAGGATATTTTTTCGCCGATCGTGGGCTTCTTCATCAAGGATCGCCTGGGGCAGGTGCTTTTCGGCGACAACACGTACCTGACCCACATGGACACGCCGCTGAGCGTTCCCGCCGGACAGACGTTTTCGGCTTCATTTGCTTTTCCGATGCCGATCCTGCCGGTTGGCGACTACAGCATCAATGTAGCGCTCGCGGAAGGCAACCAGCAGGACCACGTTCAACACCAGTGGATACACGAGGCGCTGATCTTCCGGTCCACGTCCACCTCGATCACAACCGGCCTGGTGGGGATTCCGATGGAATCCGTCACATTGGCGCTCAGCGACTGACATCTAGAGAATCACATGGAATTTACCGGCGAACGCTTCATCCCCACGCTGCCCGGCGATATCAGGCTCGAACACCTGCACCGTTATGAATGGTGCACGCCCTATATCCAAGGCAAGCGTGTACTCGACATCGCTTCAGGTGAAGGCTACGGATCGTACGCGCTGTCGCGCCACGCCGCCTCGGTCATTGGCGTGGACATTTCTGCCGAAGCAGTCAACCACGCGCGCCAAAAATATGCGGATCGCGACAACCTGACTTTCGTCGAAGGCAGTGCGGCCAGCATCCCATTGCCCGATCACAGCATAGACGTCGTCGTCTCGTTCGAAACGATCGAGCATCACGACCAGCATGAAGAGATGATGTCGGAGATCCGGCGCGTCTTGACCCCAGACGGGCTGTTGATCATTTCCTCACCCAACAAGAAGATCTATTCCGACCTCGCGGGTGGCGACCATAACCACTTCCACGTCAAAGAGCTGTATTTCGCCGAACTCGATACGTTGATTGGCCGATATTTCGGCAACGTACGCTACTACGGACAACGTGTCACGGCCACGTCCCTGCTCCTGCCTCACGAGGCTGAGGCAAGCGACATCATCCAGACATACACCGAGTTCAACGATGGCGTGCGCCGTGCCGTACCGATGGCAATCGAACCGATGTACTACCTCGCAGTGGCCAGCAACACGGCACTGCCGGAACCAGCACCGGTCACGGCATTCTTTTCGGAACAGGACAATGCGTTCTATGAAAAGCAGCGCGAAGTCCTGGAACTGAACACCGAAATCCGCCGCATGAGCGATTACATCGCCGAAGTTTCGAATGCCCTGAGCGTACGCGACAAGGACCTGGCCTTCATCAAGCAGGAACTCGCCAACACCAGCCAGGAACTCGCATCCACCCAACAAGCTCTGGCAGCGGCCCAAGCCACGCTCTGCGCTCGGGTCATACGCAAGTTGCGGTCGCTGCTCGGCAAATCCTGAACCGCGGGTCCGTATGAAAATCGCCTTTGTCAGCCAACCAGAGTATTTCCGTTTCTGCTATGAGCAGGATCTTTCCGCGGACCATGAGGTGCGCGAATTTCCTTTTCATTTCGGAATGAGAGAAGAAGATCTGGCGGATTTGATCGACTTCGACGCAGACGTCAATTTTTTCTTCCGGGGCGAGTTTTTCCCGCCTTCGTTGCTACCCCGCCTGCGAGGCAAGAAAATTGCCCTGTCGAGCGAGCCGTTCCCCCGCAATTTGGGTGACAAGCTGGAGTACACACGCGATTCGATAAAGCGCTATCTGGATTTCCGGTCGCGTATCCGCACGCAGCCATTTGACTATGTATTCCACTATGACGAAGCGTCGCTGCAATTCATGGCGCGCGACGGTCTGAACCTGTCCGGCGCGTTCGCCTTTCCCGTCGCAACCGATACCTATGTCGACCGTCAGTTCAAGCCCAAGTGGGATATGTTTTTTATCGGTCGCAGCACGCCACATCGAGAGCGATTCTTCGGTCCGCTGAAACACCATTTTCAGTTCCTGCATATCTGCCACGGCATCTTCGGACCGCCCCTGATCGCCTACATGGCGCAGGCAAAGATCAATCTCAACGTACATGCAGAATCCGAGATTTCCTGGGAACCGAGAATGCAGATGCTGCTGGCGACCGGAGCCTTCGTGATTTCCGAGCCGATCACGCCCAATCGGTATCTACGCCCAGGGGTGGACTATGTCGAAGCGGCTTCTCCCTCGGACATGTACGAGAAAGTTGCCTACTACCTCGAACATGACGAAGAGCGCCGCCGTATCGCCGCCTCTGGCAAAGCCCGTATCCGGGAACTGTTGAACGCCAAAGTCAATTTCCAGCAACTCATCGTCGATCTGGATCACGACAAGTACCCCCGCTTTCAAGCCGCCAAACCATCTGGCAGCGTCAACATGGTGGCGGAGTACTTCAGCCTGGAATCGCGTGCGCGGGCTTTCGGCCGCAAGCTCTTGAAATAGTCTCCAACATTGTCGACCACGCCTAGTCTCACCCACATTCCAAATATGTCCTCTGTGCCTGAAAAGAAAATGAAAATTGGCTATATCGTGCCCAGTTGCTCGGTTTCGGGTGGGATGGCGGTGATATGCCAACATGCCAATCGCCTGCTCAAGCGCGGTCACGACGTCGTGCTCTTGTCGATCGTGGAAATCCGTCCGATGGATTGGTTTCCCGGACAGCAGGTTCCAGTTCATGACGCGGCCACCTGGGAGGGCGACCTGGAAGTGGTTGTCGCGACAGGCTGGAGCACCGCATTTTGGCTGCCGAGAATCTCGGCTCGCGTGAAGACCTATTTCGTACAGTCCGACGAGACGCGCTTTCACCCAGAAGGTTCGCGGTGGCAACATCTGACCACGCTGACCTACTACTTCGGCGTGCATTACCTGACTGAGGCACGCTGGATCCGTACCTGGCTGAAAGAGGGTTTCGGTCACGAGGCAGAGCTGGTTCCCAATGGTCTGGACCCCGATATCTTCCGGCCTGACCAACCCTTGCAAAGCAAAGGGAAAAAGCCCCGTATCCTTCTGGAAGGAGCCATCGGCCTGCCTTACAAGGGTATGCGTGAGGCGTTCGAGGCAGTACAGGATATCGATGCGGAAGTCTGGTGCGTCAGCTCATACGGAGAGCCCGAGGCCCATTGGCATTGCGACAGATTTTTCGAGCATGTGCCAATGCAGGATATGCGCAAGATCTATTCCAGTTGCGACATCCTGCTGAAACTGAGTCGCGTCGAGGGGTTTTTTGGCCCGCCCATGGAGATGATGGCGTGCGGTGGCGTCGCGGTCGTAGGACGTGTCACCGGCTACGACGAATACATCGTCGATGAACAGAACGCACTGGTGGTCGATGCCTTGGACATCGCCGCAGCACGCAATGCCGTGCAGCGACTGATCGACGACAAAGCGCTACGCGATCGCCTCATTGCTGCAGGGGCAGAGACCGCCCGCGAGTGGGATTGGGAAAGCTCGATCGACACGCTGGAGGCTTTTTACGCCAGATTGGTCTCGGATCCGAAATGCTGGTACGACAGCACGCTGCGTCCCAATTACGACCGAAGCATCGCTTTTGCTTACGACATGATGTCCCGCAGCATTCTGCCCGAGGATATCGTCGCCTCTACGCCGAGTCCCGGCGAACCTCGCGAGGTCATTCCGCCGCACGTGCAACGCCTGGCGGTCTACATGGCCAACTCAACCTTGTTCAAGCACTTCGCGGATGTCGCACGTGTCGGCTATCACGGGTACAAGAAGACTCGTGGCGTGGCCGGAAAGGTCAAAAGACGGCTGAAGCGCCTATTCAGTTAAGAGGCTTCGGGATATCTTCCACACGAACCGGCCGGCGCGTCGGTCCGTGTGGCCAGATGGCGCTAACGCACCGAGATGTAGACGCCCAGCACGATAACGAGCGCGCCTGCCACCGACGTCCACTTGAACGCTTCCCCCAGGAAGAAATGAGCCAGGATCGGCACGATCACGAAGCCAAGGGCGATAAAAGGATAGGCGGTCCGCAAGGGAATCTCTTTCAAGACCCACAACCATGCAATGGTTGCAAAGCCATAGACAGCCAAGGCAATGATCAGGGCGGGATTCAGCAGAAATCCCTGGAAGATGCCTTTGCCTTGCACGTCGATCTTGGAAGCTGCGACCTTGAACAACACCTGCCCCACCGACAGCGACAGGACTGTGAACAAGGTGCCAATCAATTGTTTGAAGGTAATCACTGCTTGCCTCTCTTCTTGAGCAAGGACGCTTTATGCAGCGTTTTCTTGGGAACGTGCGATATGTCGTAACCGACAAATGCGAGTATCAGTTGAATGCCGATCAAGACTGGCAATGCCGCCAGCATCACGGTCCCGGCAGGCGATTGTGCTCCGTTGACGCTGGACTGGACCCAATGGAGGCCACCATAAATAACGCCAAATGCGAATAGCAGAATGCCCAGCGGCAATTCAAGCGAGGCGATCGAGAATCCCCGCAGATAGTAGTTATAGAAAATCCGCTTCAGCGAATTACGCATATGCTTCAGCGAGAACTCACCGACAATGCGCGAGATCTTCAGGTTGCTCACCTCATCGGCGTAGCAGGCATCCATCGGCACATCCTGCACGACCGCGCCGATCAGATTCAGTCGGAACAAGATATCGGTTTCGAAGAAATACCGCTGGCTGATCTTGTCGAACGGCAGATGCTCAGCCACTCGCGCGTGAATGGCGGTGTAGCCGTTGGTTGGGTCAAACAAATCCCAGTAGCCGGACGAAAATTTCGTCATGAAAGACAGAACGGCATTGCCAAACAGGCGCTTGCCGGGCATAGCGCGTAACGCCTCCAAGTCGAAGAAGCGATTGCCCTTGGTGTAGTCGGCATCACCGTTCACGATGGGTGCAATGAAATCCGGAATCAGCCTGGGGTCCATCTGACCGTCGCCGTCGACCTTGACCAAGATGTCAAGGCCCGCTTCGATCGCAGCCCTATAGCCGGCCATGACAGCGCCGCCAACGCCGCGATTCACCTCGTTGCGCAGTACGACTACGCGGCGATCTCTGCAATGCTCCGTGACAAAAGCACCCGAAGCATCTGGGCAGCAATCGTCGACGACATAAATCCGACTCACTTCGGAACCGATTTCGGCAATGACGTCCAGAATGTGGCGCGTTACCTTGTAAGCGGGGATGATGACTGCGACGGAGAGTTGTTCAAATTGGGACATGTGGATTCTCACCCGATGTAGAAGCGATCGAGCAGAAGCTGAGGCATTTTCGCGAAGGTCAAGAGTGTAATCAATGCCAGGATCAAGATGGACGTCTTGGCAGCTGAGGTCTTGAATCCTCCATCACCACTCAAGCCGTAGGCCAGGGCCACCAGGGGTATGGTGAAGTATCGCCCTTGCACGCCCCCGATCACTGGTGTCGGGAATTCATTCCACTGCACCAGCAGCGCAAAAAATATCGTGAAGCAGGCACCCAGAAACATCAACACAAGTGCCAGTCGCGGGATCCAGGTCTGCTTCAGGTTTCTCACCGAGATAGAGAGGATCGCCACCGCGACGAACATCCACCACACCGTGTTGTAGTAGCCCTTGGGAAATTTCGTATCCAGCCAACCCAATACACCGACGAATTGCTGCATATATCCAGAGCGGATTTCGTTCGAGGTGATCGTGTTGTAAATAATCCCCAGCATCTCCGTCGGATGCAACAAATAATGCTTAATCACCTCCCCGTGTGTATAACCGGCGTGATGCATACCTCCATCCTGATTGGACGAGATCGATAGATACAACCATAGCAGCACCATCACAGTGACGATTAAGCCCTGCCAGAAATACAAGGCTCTTTTTCGCACCAACGCAAGCGTAAATGGCATGAGCACGAACGACGCGATTTGAGTCCGACTGGTCGCCAAGACGAAGATCAGACCGATCAATAGATACGACCAGGCTACTTCCCTTTCTGCCGGCTTGGTCGCAAGCCGCATGAAAATGCTCGTCGCCAAGATTGCAAGCGCCAGTGAAAAGCCATCAATGGCAGCGCCCATGGCCTGGAAGACCGTCATTGGTAACAACAGCAGGCAAACCGTCAATGGATTGGTCGGAAAAATCCGGAATGCCAATAATATCAAGGCCATACTGGCCACGAATACGCTGTACCGCGCCAAGTAGTACGACTGCTGTACCGAAAGGTTCAGCTGTTCACCTATCGCCAGACCAATGGCCTGAGGGATGTAAATGGCCGGGAAATAGTAGCTGGTGGTCGGCATCTCGAAATAGGTCTTTTCACCAGACCATTTCAGCGAAGACAGCTGATCAATCCGTTCATGCGTCACCTTCGCTGCAAGGTTGCCAGGAAACGGACCCTGCCCCATCAGTGCGAAATTGATGAGATTGCGATCGACATTGCCACCTGACAATTTGCCTTGCTGATTTTCAAGGAGGACCACGCCATCGGTCAGCAAATACGCCCGCAACAAATGTACGGGCTCGTCCGGCGACTGCATGGGTGGCACCAGACGATTCAAGACCATGAACACCGCCAATATGGCAGCGAAGGCTATCCAGGAATTACGGGAAAATTGCAAATGGCGAAAGCCCTCCCCAAGCCATCCTGCGCCCCAAGCCCGCTTAGCATGGACCGATTTAATTTTTATTCTCCGAATTGTAAAACCAAGAAATTTAGAACAGCACAATAAACTGCGCCGACCTGAACGGCTCGCGCAGCAATGCAAAAAGCCAACAAGGCTTACCTGTCTTTAATTAACACCCGCGGCATGGGCCTGCTCATCAGCATGGTACGAAGAACGCACCATGGCGCCCACCGCCGCATGCGAGAAGCCCATCGCGTAGGCTTCACGTTCAAACATCGCGAACGTATCCGGGTGCACGTAGCGCAGCACCGGCTGGTGGTGTTCGACCCCCGCGCCGCGCGCCCCGCCCACCCCGCCGCGCCCCTGCGCGTTCCCCGCCGCGCCGCCACCGCATCCGCAGCCAGCGTCACACGCTTCGGCCCGGCCCGCCAGGGGCG
>JACAFY010016152.1:13430-36127 GCA_015252635.1 Dictyostelium capitatum | reverse complement strand
GATTACATCCATTTTTTGAGCTGGTAAATCTTTTGGCATATCTTCTGGAAGAACATTAATGGTTAATTCATAACCTGGTGGTGCAATACAATGAACTATATATTTAACACCCGATTGAACATAGAATAAATAATGACCTGTTGAATCTGAAGTGGTAGTATTTAACAATGTGCCATTTGAGTTAAATAATTGAATTGTGACACCTTGTAAACCAACTTCATTTGGATCTTGGAATCCATTTCCATTGATATCATCCCAACAATAATTACCAACGTGAGTATCTGGTGTTTTGCAATCTAGTGCCATATCACCAAGACCATTTACTTTATTGAAAACATAATCAACACCTGCACCATGAATTAAAATGAATGCTGAATTGATCCTGCCATTTGTTAATGACCAATGTTTAATAGTTGCTTCATTTATTGAGAAAAGATCATATGATCCACCAACGATTTCACCTGAACCAGGTAAATATGCAACTGAACCCCACGATGTTTCATCATGTTGCCAATCACGATTACCAAAATTATCATCAAAGAATTCACCGCCACCTGGTCCTTGAGGGGCCATTAAACCAACTGCTACAGGATTTGCACCAATATAAGAACCACATATACCAGCACTCTCTAATACATATAAACCAGTATTAACATCTTTACATGCATATAAAATATCACCTGCTGGTGTTACACTTTGACTATCAGCATCACGATCTTTCATTACTATTACCATATTATTACCACGATCACTAATGAATTGAATATCTGTGATTTGAGGTTGAGGTTTAAAATCACCAACTTCATCATTCCATGATTGCCATGTTGAATTTTGGATTGATGTTAAAATTGGTGTATTATCATTAACAAACATTAATCTAGTTTGAAGATGGCCACGTGTATAATTCATTGGAATAATTAATATATCAGTGGTTGTTATTAAATCTGAATTAATTTTTTTTATAACACCAATTACTTTATTCCAATTTTGAGTGACCGAACCTTCACATACACCACCAACATGCATATTTGTACCATCCCAGCCAAGTCCAAAAATTCTAAATGGATCACTACCACAATCATGAGTAATTGGAATCAATACAATGTTTTCTTTAGTTGGTTTTACACGTAATGGTATCCTAATGACAATGTTTTTATAAAGATTTGTGACCCAAATGAAATCACCAATAATATCTAAATCACCAAAAAGTACACGATATGTATATGAATCATTATTTAATTTACCTGAAGAAAGGAAATCAAATCCAAAAATATCAGCCAAATTAACATATGCTGAAAATTGATTGGTTACCAATGATTTTCTATAGATTGTTGATGCGCCTTTTGTTGTAATTTTTGCAAATTGTTTCTTAAATGGAGAAACGTAAACATTTCTTTCTTTACGATCAAATGCAACACCATAAATTGTTTTTGTTTCTGATAATATTAACAATTCATGTTTATCACCATAATCATTGTTTAAATCTGAATAAGAGTCATAAGGGAATTGAACGAGTACTGGTAAATCATCATTTGAATCACCTCTAACAAAACATGAAGTTAAAATTTTGACATCATCTTGACAATAGTCAATTGGTTTAGATAAACCTAAATTAACACCAGTTTTAGATGCAATTGGATATTGAACAGCATCATTGTTAATAGATGGGTAGTAACCATCTGGGAAATTTGTGAAAATGACTTGATATTGAGTTGAAATGAATAATGGAGAAAATGAATAAAATCCTCTTCTATCAGTTTGAGTAGTTGCAACTAATTTACCCCCACTACCAGAGAATATTGATACAGTAATATTTGCAAATGGTTTATCATGGCTGTTGTAAATACCATCAGCGTTATAATCAATATATGTCATACCACTAATAAAACCTTGAGGTGATAATGAAATATATCCAGCATCAACTGATGAATCACATACCATTGATTTCTTTCTTGAGTCTAATGGAGTAAGGACACTAAATTGACTTTGAATATCCAATTGAACAATACCTGTATAACCATCAACAGGACTAACATTTGAATCTTGAGTTTGATCTTCACCAGAATATTGTTGGCCATATGCAAAACCATCAACCAATCCAAAATGTAATATATATTCACCTGGATATAAATTATCAAACATATATTCGCCGTCAGAATCTGTAGTAGTTGGTAGTATTAATGAACCAAATGCATCTAAAACTTCATCAAATGAGGATGTAACTATTTTAACTTCAACACCTGGTAATGGAATAGCTGGTGTTGATTCAATACCCGAATCTTCTACATCAATAAATGCTTTATCACCAACTGAGAATAATATTGGATTTATAGTTGTATCTTGATTTAATACACCATATTTAGCAGAAATATTTGGATAAAGAATATGATCAATAGGAATTGGACTTGATCTTGGTAAATTGAATGCTTCTAATAAATCAAACAAAATAAATGGAGTATGTGAATTTTTATATTTTTCAAACATCCATCCATTTGAAAGATTTACAAAATAAACTTGATAACCTTCTTTAATTGGTACATCATCAAATATATATTCACCTTGATCATTTGTTAAAATCATTGGAATTGGATTACCATATAAATCAGTTGCAATTGAATTATTTCTAATAAGAGTAACCGAGATATTACCACCATGATATTGTCCATTTTGAAGTGTTGTATTCTTGAAATCTGCAATTACTTTACCACCAATTGCATATGTAATAACACGAATGATACCTTGATCTTGATTTCTAAGTATATAATCTGCGTTGACTTTATCTGATGTAGTTGTATTTTCTACACTCGGATTTTGCTCAACATCAATAATGATATTATTAATTAATGATTCATTGGTATGCTGTTGGTTAATTGGTTGATAAAATTGATACATTGCATCTGAAACACCAGAGAATGAAAGCATGTAAGTACCATAGGGAAAATCATCAAATTTATAGAAACCATCTTTATCAGTGAAAACTGGTTTAATTGGAAATGAATCAGCATCTAACATTCTATTACCATTTTGGTCTAATAATGTAACTTTTGTACCTTCTGAACCAACTTCAAATTCATCCATTAAACCATTATTATTTTCATCGAAATAAACATGGCCATTAATGGCATATAAATGAATATCAATGAAGCCTCTAAGTAAACCAGCATTTACATTTGATAAAACATAGTTTGCACTTGAATCTGCACCAATATCAACGTTTACATTGTAAGGATGAACACCTGGAGTTGAAAATAATAATACCAATGAATATGATAAACCAAATACATTTGCACTATTATCATTAATTTGTTGAGTGAATCTTGTATCATTTGGATTATTAAAACGAGCAACATAAATACCTGGTGGTACACTATTTATCCAATAATGACCAGTATCATTTGTTGTAGCAACTAATGGTTTACCAAATATATCAAATGAGTAATCCAATTTATTTTCTTTTGTACGTTTTAATGATATAGTAACATTTGGAGCAGGTGCTTCTTTTTCATCGATTTTACCATTTCTATTTGTATCATACCAAACTTTTGCACCAATACTAAACATTGGTGGTTCAAGTAAACCAATATTTAAATCTCTATTAATATATTTAGCTATAACTGTTGGATCAATGTTTGTGTCAGTTGGCTTTACATTTTCATTGAAAATTGATAATTGAATATTTGATATCTCTTCATCATATGCTTTACTATCATTTGTACCATCACCTTGAGCTGGCATTGTAGTTTGATATATACCAAGTGTATTTTGGAATACTATTTTGTATGTACCTGGTGGTAATTCATCAAAATAGTATAAACCTTTTTCATTTCCAGTTGAATTTGCAACAAGAGTATTACATTCATCAAAATTAATACCAACCATTTTACATCCATAAAGTTCCAATGTTAGACCATATCCAGGTGGTTCATCGATATCTTGAATACCATCTGAATTTAAATCATACCAAATATAATGACCAATTGCGAATTTAACACTTTTAATTAATCCTGCATTTTGATTGAAATTTACTGCTTGACCAATTATACCTTTATCAGTTATTGGGTCAACTAAACGAATACCAACATCATTTGGAAATAATAAAAATGGAGGTGTCACACCAGTTCCTGGATCAGGTACAGTTTTATTACCTATCATTAAATCTGATGGATAATTACTAAATTTAATAACGAATGAACCAGTTGGTAACATATCGAATAAATAGTAACCACTTTCATTTGTGAATGTTGAGTTTACAATATCACTATTAATATTATATACATGATCACCATTTGCATTATAAATATCAACTTTAACATTTGCAACACCTTTTTCATCTCCGTCCATTATACCATTATCATTTTCATCAAAGAATACATATCTACCAACTGCATATGATTTAATATAATGCTCATCATAAACTAGACCTGCATCAATCTGGAAATTAACTGCTATTGCTCTTAGTTTTGATGTGTAAGCAGTAGGTGGACTTTCGATGAATGAATCTGCATTTAAAACAATTGTACTTGTATAACCTTGGCTTTTTGGTTTTGAATTAAATGATGATGATGTAATATTTACTTCTTGAATTGTAAAATAGTATCTTGGTGGTGCTTCAAATTTGACTACATAACTACCAGCTTTTAAGTTATCGAAATAATATTCACCATTTTCATTTGTTATTGTTGGTAAAACTTGGAAACCAAAACTATCAGTTATTTGTTTTTGTTGTGGATCCATTAAAGTTACATTAATACCAGGGAAAAAACGTTCTTCCAATTGATATATACCATCTTTATTTGAATCATTCCAAACTCTATAACCAATTGCAAAAATAAATGGAGGATTTAATTGAAGATTGATATTTGGATTATAATAAACTGATTTTGGTACTCTATCCATTGGAACTGCTCCACGAACTTGTGGGTCTGTATTAATTAAATCAAAATCATATTTACCTGATAATGGATTGAAAAATGCAAACCCAACTGGAATTTGTGAGAATTCAACATGATATGTACCAGCACGTAATAAATTAAAATGATATACACCTTTAGCATCGGTTTTAACTGGTGATAATGGTACATTTTGTGAATTAACTACTGGATTACCAAATAAATCTGTTAATGTAACCAACACACCTGCTACACCAACTTTAACGCCAAGTTCATCAATGAAAAATACTGTTGATCCAAAAGCATAATTTGGTGATCTTGCAATACCAGCATTTCTTGTTAAATCTGTTCTCTTTGCTGTAACTGCTCTTAATGGATGATCACCTTCCTGACGTTCAAAATATGATTCATAATTATGTAATGGATATTCTGACATTGATCCTTCTTCATATTCTAATGATAATGATGATGATACAGATGATGATCCTTCAGAGTATAAATCTATTGCTAAATTGTCACTTGCTAGATCATAAGGTGCTGGTTGTTGATAAGATTCCGATATTATAGCACCACCAGTTTGGTTTCTACCACTATCACTGTTATTTCCACTATCACCAAGATCAAAAATTGATTTTATAAATTTTTTGGGTGATTGAGTTGTAAATCTTTGAGCCAATTCACCAGTTTGAATGGATGAATTTTTAGATAAATAAAACACACCAGTCCTTCCAGTTAGATAATTTGCTGAATATGGTGAATTTATAAAACTATAAGTTGGTGGAATATTTGAAAACTGAATAATATAATAACCTTCATGTAAATTATCGATAATGTATTTACCAGTTGAATCAGTTACAAATGGTGGAACAACAGTACCATTAATATCTGTTGCTGGGGCACCATTTGGTGTGAGTATTTGAATTCTAACACCTTCAACACCACCTTCACCATCATCTATCATACCATTTCTATTATCATCATACCAAACATAACGACCAACTGCAAATGTACCTTTTTTTAATAATGCACCTGGAACAATACCACCATTTTCATTTGGATTAATATATGAATCTGGTGAATTATCAGATGGTATTGTTGATCTTACTTTGGAATCAGATGTTTTCAATGTGAATATTTCTGTGAAATTGGTAAATTCATTTACTGTTGAATGAAAACCAGTTGAATCTTGAGTGAGTATATTTTGTTTGGTCCAAACGTAACCTCTTGTAATATTTGAAAATGCAATAAAATAATCACCTTGTGGTATCTTTGTGAACATGTATCTTCCATTTATATCCGTTGTTAATGGTTTAACAATATTACCATTGATATCAATAGCAGGAATTTGATTACTTGTAAATAAATTTGCAACTACATCTGATACAATACCTTCCCCAACATCAAATATACCATTACCATTATCATCGTACCAAACGAATGAACCAATTGAAAATGAAGGGGGAATGAAATAACCAGCATTTGCACTTGGAAACATAAACGATGCTTGTATACCTAATTTTTTATATTGTTTTGAAGTTGGTGTTGATATCTGATCCAATATTAATGTATCAGTTTTACCAGTTGAATCTGATAATGTTGGATTTGATAATGATCCATTTTCAGGATATGATTTTGAATTTTCAGGTAATTTGGTTGTTTTATAACCAGCAGGTGCAGTAAATTCAATCATGTAACTACCTGGATTTAATAAATCAAATTGATAATATCCATTTACGTCAGATGCTACACTTGATATTATGTTACCTTGGGTGTTTACAACTGGAAAGCTTGGTGCTTCTGCATTAATTAATGTTACTTCAACTCCTGGTAATGGTCGATCCAATCCTTGTGTAAAAACACCATCTAAATCAATATCTATAAATGTAATATGTCCTATATAAAATGATAATAGGACTGATGATGATTCTGATCCACCTGATGTTAATCCCCCAACAGTTGATGAAGTTATAATTGAACCTGTAGTTGAACCTATAGTTGTACCAGTAGATGATGATGTAGATGATGATGTAGATGATGATGTAGATGATGTTATAGTTGATAATGATGTTGTTGTTGATGGTATTATAAATCCAGTTGAACGAGATGTGGGACTATTTTTAACTAAACCAGCGAAAATATTTGAAACTACAAAATGAATTGGACAAATTTTAAAATGATTTTCAATGTGATTATTTGCGATTTTAACCGACTTTGAAAATAATAATCTATTTTTGGTAAAATGTGAAAATAATGGACTTGATGAATGATAACCTGGTAAATCAAAGATAATTGAATTACCATCTTCATTAACTAAATTACTACCAGTTGGCATTGACCAATGGTATGGTAGGTCATGATTGAAATGAATATAATATGAACCTGGAGGAATATTTAAAAATTGAAAATTACCATTTACGTTGGTTTTTGAAATTGGAACTAATTTACCATGGTAATCAATTGCTTGAGAATAGTCACCACCATTAAATAGTGTAGCAAATACATTTGATAAATGAGTAATTTCATTTTGATCTTTAAAACCATCTCCATTTTCATCATCCCAAATACTACCTTCTAAATCATATGTTGTTTCATATTTATCACAAATATCATTCTTTATACAAACTGGTTTATTTAAACCAACTTCACTATCTAAATATAAACATGTATAATTAACTGGACAATTCATTTCTTCACAAGTTTCTATTTTTGGAGTTGGTGTTGATGGATCTGTTGTTGAAGTTGTTGTTGATGTTGGAGGTATTGTTGGTAGTGAACCTGTAGTTGAAGATGTGGTTGGATTTGTAATTATTGGTGTATCTGTTGGTGGAGTAATACGAATACATTGATCAACACCGTGAATTTTAACACATCTGTAATTATTACTATTTGGACAAACCATGCCTTCGCAACATTCTTGTTGGTGGTAACATTTTGCATCACCACATGATGATATACGACATTCATAACCATATTCACATTTATGATATTTACATGGATTAACTTTTGGAAAACATCTTGGTAAACCATTTGATTTGATTCTACATGTATAATGTTTTGGGCATTCAACATTATTACATAAATTTGTATCATTTTGAATTAATGGAACACATCTTCTTTTAATTGGATTTGTTGGATTATTACCATTTTCATCGTAAATACAATAATGATTTGTTGGACATTTAACATTATCACATGAATTGGAAATTTCATATGGTTTACAATTTAATGTTGAATCGGAATTATTATAATAACAACCAAAACCATTTGGACATTCTAAATCATTATTTAAACATTTATCGTGTACTAATGTTGGTCCAATTTCTCTTTCACATGAATGTTTATTTGTTATCTTATTTAAACAACATTTAAATCCAATTGGGCATTGTAATAATGAACAACCATAATCACCATTTTCAATAGTTGCAACTGTATTTTTGTTTACTAAGTTGGTATCGATTAAATCAATATTTAGATTCATTTCGTTTCCTAAAAATTTGAAATCAATTGATAAACCAAATTTTGAATTTCTACCATTTGCTCCAATACCAATTTGCATATACTGAGTATTGATATTATTATCGAAATTAATTATTTTACCATCATTACATTCTTGACCAACCCATTTACAAGTATTGATTTTATAGTATTTCCAATCAGTTGAATTAATTGGGCCACCAGTTTCTGAATATGCAAATTGTCCAAGTTGTTTTTTACAATTATAATTTGGGTCAATTTGTAAAACTGGTGAGAAATCAAGTGTTACATTCCATTTTGAATTACATTGATTATTACCATTACTAATACCTTGTATTGAACCTGATAACTGTAAATCACCATTTTCAAATTCAATCATTTTACCACCATATCTAAATATCCATCCAATTTCATAATATAAAGTACCCTTTAAATTTTCATAGCAAAATGAGCAATCCAATGTTTTTGTACAACCTAATGAAATATCTGATCTTGAATTTTCAATTATATAACTTTTGATAATATTTTGATCACCATCATTTTGAATATTTAATAATTTTCTAGTGCCACCATAATTAATTGATTCACTAATTTCACCATTATTATTATTATTTTTATTATTATTTGAAATTAACTTAATTTCATCAATAATGATTTCATCGGCCCATGAATTATTTGTGTTTGTTGTATCATCATTGTTTGATGTTGATGAAGTAATTTTAAAACCATTAAAAAAACCAAAACTATCATTTAACAAATAATTTGCATTTAACCATTGATGACAAGGTGGTTGTGTTTTAAAATTATTAATACCATTATTTTTATTGAATTCAATTGTTTCTAAAATTGGAATTTCTGGTCCATTAATTCCATTTACTGTGTTAATTAATTGAATTTTTAATTTGTTTGTGATTTTATTTGTTATGTAAATTTTGAAATTAAAATTTGATACCTTTTGAGTAAAAAAACTATTAGTATATGATTTACATTACTACAATGTATATCATATATTGATACATACAATTTTAGAGTAAAAGAAATTATCTTTAGATATTAATTTAATTTCGTCATTTTTGTTGAATGAATTATCAATTTTAATAGAATATCTTGAATTTGAAAATGTTGGAGCATTATTTTTAATATTAAATGAAGTTGGTGTTGTTTTTATTGAACTATCTTTAAATTGTTGATCATTTATATAATCATCGTATATAGTTATAATTTTATTATTTGTTTGTGATTGATTATTAAATGATAAATTTATTGGAGAATAGTATGAATAATGTTGACTATGAGGATAATGTGAATAAAAATTACTTGAATTTATTTTGTGTATTAAAATTACAAAAATAACAGTAATTAAGTATCCTATTGTTATCATTTTTTTCGATTATTTTTTTTTTTTATTTATTTGAAAACCAGCCCTTTAAAAAAAAATAAAATAAAAACAAAAATATATAAACACAAAATAAAATATGTATATATCTTTAATAATAGAAAAAAAAAGATATTGATTGTTCTTGTAATTTGGAAAATTATTAAAAATTACAATAATATATTCACTATCACATTATTATAATTATTACATTATTACTATCATTTTTGTAATATTATATTTAACACAGCACACTCATAATACCCCAATATATAATATGACACTATGGAATACTATAAAAATAAGCGCAAGTAACCACTAACAAACAAAAAAAATTGTTTGAAAAAACACACACAAACGCAAATACGAAAATACATATCATTCATATGATGTGTACACACCAATGTTGCCCATACAACACATATACACCAATATTACAAATATATCTCTTTTGACAAATAAAAACTAACATTAAAATTTATACTGGCATGCAAAACATGATTTCTTTTTTTTATATGAGAAATCAAAAAATATATATATATATATATAATTTGTTGTGTGATATTAATTAAATAATAAATTTTAATTTAGTGTTACATCACTATGCTTTTATTGTTGTTTATGTAACAGTTACATCATTGTGGTTAAAACGTTGTTGCTCTATCACCCGAATTAACAAAAAAAAAATTGATTTTTGTTGCACCAATAAATTTTTATTTTTCTTTTTTTTTTATTTTTTTATAATTTGCATTACAATTATACCACAGTGCGATAAAGTGTTAGATTATTTGTATTATATTTAATGTGTGTGTAATTTTTTTTTTTGTAATATTATCAAACTTTTATTTATATTGTCATATTACACCATCTAAATATTATAATATAGAATGAATAGGTATGTATATTAATAACTATATATTTGTTTTATTTAATCTTGTTCATTTATGGGTTGTACATCTTAATTTCTATGTGTGAAAATAAAAGAAGAAAATTTATGCACCACACACATATAATACATACGTATCAAATACGACAAATTTATTTAAATTAAATTTTAATTTAATTTTCAAAATATTTTTCTAACTCAAGACACTGCGTTGTGTGTTTTTTTTTTTTTGGTATGAAAATCATTGTTTGTGTGTGTATGTGTTTTTGATACTAGTATTTGTTATTTATAAATTTTTTTATTATTCTTATTTTTTTTTGTTTTTTAAAATTAAATTAATTCGCAAAAAAACACATACTAATAAAAAAAAAAACGAACCTATTTATTTAGAAATCAAATTGAAAAAGAAAAAAATTCAAAAGAACCATTGGTCGAGTTAAGTGACATGGCGATGAATCAAATACCAAATCATCATCATTTATTATATGAAGATGACAGTGAAGATATTAATAGTATTTCATCAAATTCATCAAATAATAGCAACAATAATAGAAATAATCGAATAAACAATAATTTAAATAGTAAACAATCAAAAAGATATGAAAGATTAGATATAAATAGTAGTAATAATAAAAATAATAATAATAATAATGATAGTGATAATGATAATGATTCATTTAATACTAGTTCAACACCAAATACAGATTCACCTTTTTTAAAATCAAATAAATCATATGATACATATAGCCTTAATAATAGTAATCATCATCATCATCATCATCATCACCATAATAATAACAATAATATTTATGGTAGCAAAAATATATATAATAATAATAACGACAGTGATAGTAATCCAATGTCAAGTGGGGTATTTGATTTAAATACAATAAAAGGATTCTTTTATTATATTTATTTTTCATTACGTTATACTCTATATGGTGATTTTAGAGTAGCATTAAAATATGTTCACAACAATTCAAAAAAAAATCAAAAATCACTATTATTAGGTTTATTTACTGTATTTTTGGTTGTTTTATTTATTAGGTATGTTCAAACAAAAGTAATATAATAATTTAATAGTAAACACAATATTAATTTATTTTGTTGTTTTGTGACCATTACAGCTTTTTACAAAATTTAATTCAATCATCACCAATTGTTTTTTTAAAATTATCAGAAGATCAAGCAGGTGAATTGGATTTAGTATTATTTGGAGACCCAAATAATTATATCTCTACCAATGGATCAACAAGTTTAGCAGTTGTAAATACAAATAGTGAAGAAGATCAATATTTGGTTAAACAACAATCAACTACAACCATAAAAAAGAGAGAGGTAGCAGCTGCATCGAAATCAACATCTACTACAACAACAACAACAACAACTACGACAACTAAAGAAACAACATTAACAAATTTATTAAATGGAGTTAAAGATCAATTATCATTTTTTAATATTGATTATTCAGGATACTTTGTAAATTCAACATATTTGACACAAAAATTAGCAGATGCATCAACAGTACATGGTGTTGCACCAAGATGGTTGTCAATTGCAGGTATAAAAACAACTCAAGATATTTCAAATTCAACTACAAATAGCGCATCATTATTAATTATGGCAATGAATTCAACATTGGAAAAGGATTTAGGATTGGGTAGAGGTTGGACATTACCACCATTAATTGGAAATCAAATTCATATGAGTGCACCATTTTTACGTAGAATAAATGTGGTCGCCAATACAAATACAACAGTTCATTTACATATGGATTTCTTTGATATACTTCAACGTTTGGGATTATCAGCAAGTTTTCCAACTTTTGATGAATTTGTTGCAATGATTGAATTGCAATTGAATGGTTATGAAATACCAAAGAAAGTTGATGTAACTGATATAGTTGAATTATACGATACACTTAATCCAGGTAGTCATATTGAAGTTACAATGGCAGAATTATTTGGACCAGATGGGTTTAAAACAAATTCAACAACTGGCGCAATGACAATTTATCCGATGATTGTACTTAGAGTACTTTATGATTCAATTCGTACAGATCTTTCAATTGATCAAGATTTAATTGTAATGGGATCAATTGAAGACCCTGGTGGTAAATTTCCAAATTCCATTGGTAATGTTGGTATATTGGAATCATCATTTTTACAAACATTACTCCAAGAGAAATTATCAGATTTAAATCAGCAAATATCAAATGAAAATGTACAACAAATGGTTCAATTTTTAGAAGGTGTTGCACCATTACTTGGTTTAAATAATATAACAGATATAATAAATGCATATAATCAATTTGTTGTTAAATTTCAACATTTCCAGCAGACATTTGCAATCAATGATTATGCAATGAGTCCTGTCATCATGTTGGAAAATCGTGTTGCAATTTATACTGCATCAGATCAAGATATGGTTAAAGGTATGATGGATTTTACAAATCAAGTTTCAACTTTATTGGGTTTTAGTTATCCAGCTACATTTACAACACCATTAGCAACAACACTTCAAATGTTTATCTATACAAAACTATCATTGAATCAAATTTTTAATTGTGTTGCAGCAGTATTATTGGTATTAGGTGCATTAATGGTTTATAGTTTATTACTTAGTGATGTTGAAGGTAAAACATTTGAATATGGTATGTTAAGAGCACAAGGTATGCGTCAATATTCATTGATATTGTTATTACTCATTCAATCATTGTATTTCAGTATTCCTGGTATTGTATTTGGTTTATTTATTGGTTGGTGTCTTTATGCTATAGTTGCATACTTTGTATACGTTCAATTTGTGTTGTTACCAATTGATCTTACATATCATAGTACTTCGATTTTATCTGGTTTACTCATGGGTTTCCTTATGCCAATTGTTGCAAATATTGCACCAATTCAACGTGCACTTTCACGTACACTTCGTGATGCATTGGATGTTTACCATCAAGCTAAAAATGAAACTTTGGTTAAAATTGAAAAATTAGAAGAAGTTGGATTGGATGTTTTACAAACAATTTTAGCTGTATTAGCAGTTGTAGTTGGTTTCACAGTGTACTATTTAATTCCATTATCATTCACATTTAGAAATATGGGATTGTTTTTTGGCATTTTAACTGGAATTTTGATGGGTATGTTATTTGGTATGTCAATGTTAGCACAAGCAATTCAACCATTTTTAGAGAAAACAGTTGTATTCGTATTGATTTTAGGTGCTGATCGTCGTTCACTATATTCATTGGTTAAAAAGAATTTATTTAGTCATTCAACTAGAAATTCAAAAACAGCAACAATGTTAACAATTAGTTTAACATTTATCATTTTCACTGGTTGTGTATTCCGTTTACAAGGTCATAACATTCAAGAGTTGGTTCGTTTAGGTATTGGTTCAGATATTTCAGTTTTAGCAACAAGTGTAAAAAATCCAATTCCAGAAATTGATATACGTGCATTCCTTGACAATGATATTGCAAATAATACACATTCTGTAGTCGCAAATTATACAGTTGTTACATTTCCATTGGATAAAGTAATGAATATTCGTTCAACTCATTTAATGCCATTAGCTGAATATCCAAATGTAAACGTTAGAATATATGGTGTTGAAAGTAATTTCCTTTCATCTGCATATCTCGATTTCTACTCTTACACTGAACTTTCAAAATCATTGAAATTTCCAACTACAGACAATGGTAATGGTAAACAAATTCCAGATATCATAAATTCATTGTATGTTAATGAACATAAAGATTTAATTAATCAAGATTTAGGTGGCGTTATAACTCCACCACCAATGGTTATATCTGCAAATAGTGTTCAATATGATCCAGATTCACCAATTTGGGGTTGGTTAAAAAATCATTTAAATAATACCTATGTCTATAAGAATTATACAGATATAATATTCTCTGAAGCATTTAGATTAACATGTGGTGTAAATACAGAATCACCATTTAATTTAAATATTGAATTCAAACAATATTCAAATGCAGTAAATACAATTACTCTATTGGCAAAAGGTCAATCAATGGTAAAGATGTTCCCATCATTCTTTTTTTCATCTTATTCTCAAACATCATATGGTTCACCAGTTTTAATAAATAATGACGAGTTTTATAACATTATGAAAATGGTATTCTCAATGACAAGTGATCCAACTGTTGTACTTCCAAAATCAATTCCAAAATCAAAATTACTCATTCGTTTAAAACCAGATACAACAGAAATTGAACGTGAATACATTATCAATGGTGTTAGAAATTTCATTAAAACTGATAACATTCAAGTAATGGATACTCAACATCTATTGGATACAACAGACACTGCTGTTACAATTTTAAATATTTTCTTTTATACTGTTTCAGTTGCATCCATTGTATTGTGTTTCTTTATGCTTTGGGTTTCATTTTCTGCAAATATTCATGAAAATTCATGGGAATTTGGTGTACTTCGTTCAATTGGTTTAACATCATTCCAAGTAACTCGTATCTATATCTATGAAGCATTGGTACTCATTTTCTCTTCAATGGTACTTGGTTTACTCATTGGTTTAGGTATTGCTTTAACACTTACACTTCAATTCGATTTATTCACTGAATTACCATTTAGTTTTGAATTCCCTTATTTCTGGTTTATGGGTGTACTATTCATGTCAATTGCAATCGCAATATTTGTATCTTATCAATCTTCAAAAGAATATAGAACCAGAGAAATAGCTTCAGTTTTAAAAGGTAAATAATACTCGATAAAAAAAAAATAAAATAAAGTTTTAAAATTTATAATATAGTTAAATTAAAATACAAAAAATTGAGAATTTTTTAATATATTTTTTTTTATTTTTTTTTTATTATTTTTTTTTATTCAAACACAAAATCAACAACTGGTGCAATGACAATTTATCCAATGATTGTTCTTAGAGTACTTTATGATTCAGTTCGTACAGATAAAAATCAATAACACCAAAAATTTAATAAACTAAATTTGTGTATTTACTCGAAATGGACCATTTATTTTTTAAGGTTTATAGAAATTGTTATTTAAAAAATTTAATATATAAAATTTTGGGAAATTTTAAATTATATGGACGTTTGGAGATTAATAATATTACAGAAATTAATTCTGTACCAAAAGAATATCATTACTATATTGAAGAAATAATTTACAATGGGTTTGGAAAATTAGATGTTAGTAAATTACCAAGGTATGGTAATTTAAAGAGACTCTATTTGCTTTGTTGTGAAGTTATTGAATCATTTAAAGAATTACCATTATCAATTGAATCAATTAAATATCCAGATGGGAATAATGTTGAATTACCAAAACTAGTACCAATTAAATCATATAGTGGCGTAACATTTAACCATATTGATTCAATTGAAATACCAAATGGTTGTAAAGAAATTTCATTTTCAACATCATTCAATATAAGATTAAGAAGTGGTATGTTACCAAATTCACTTACAATTTTAAATTTACCAAGATGGAATAACTATGGTAATAAATTAGAACCAGGTGTATTTCCAGACTCTATTCTTACATTAAACATTGGTAGTTATTATCTTGAAATGGAAGGTTTGTTACCTGTGTCACTTACAAATTTAACCATGTCATTTAAAAATCGTTCAATTGGAAGGATATATCAAGAACTACCAAAATCATTAAAATCACTATCAATTTTAGATTTAAAAAAATGTCATTTAAAACAACATACTTTTGGTATTGGTACACCATTTGAATCGAAATTGGAAAAACTTTTTATATCAAGTTGTGAAAATGTTATAATTGAACTAAATTCAATTCCATCAAGTGTTTTAGAGTTATCAATTGAAAATTCAATAATTCATAATATTCATAAAGGTATGTTACCTTGTAATTTAGTTAAATTAACAATTTCAACAAACAATAAAGAATTCAAATTATTAAATGAAAGTTTACCATCAACATTACAAGAATTAAATTGTTTGGAGTATGGTTTATTTAATAATAATGATATATTTATTGAATCATTTTTTCCATCAAATTTGAAATCTATATATATTGGTGACAAATTTAAAAATTTAGATTTTAATAAAATACCAATTGGTAAAACATTATTTCCAAATAGTTTAACATCAATTAATTTTGGTCATTCATTTAATAAAGCTATATCAAGTAGTAGATTATTTTCAAATAAATTAAAATCAATTACATTTGGTTACTTATTCAATCAAAAAATAAATGAAACAACATTACCACATGGAATTGAGAAATTAGTTTTTTCAACAAACTTTAATCAAATAATTAAATGTGGAGTTTTACCTAAATCATTAAAATCCATCACATTTGGAAATAAATTCAATCAACAAATATTAGTTGGTACTTTCCCACCATCTTTAACAAGTTTAGTTATTGGAGCAATTGATAAGAGTGGGAAATCAAAATTTAATCAGAATTTAAATGAAAGTGGTATATTTCCATCATTACAACATTTAGAATTGAATTGCCCAAATTCAGTCTTTCCAATTGATTTATCATTATTACCATCTTCAATGTATTCAATCAAATTGTCTAAAAATTTAAAATGTTAAGAAAGATTTAAAATAAAAAAAAATTAATTTTATTTTATTTTTTTATTTTTTTTATTTTTTTTTATTGCACAAAATGAAATTTTTTTTTTTTTAATATTAAATTCAAATTTTTGAACATGACTGACACAAAGGAAGCAATAATTATAGATAATGTTAGTGATATAGTAGATAGTAATAATGTAGATGATAAAAATACCAATGCATCAGTAGTTGATGTTACTACATATAATAAAAACACAACACAAGAACCTACTATAAATGAACAAAGTAATAACGATAATAAAGATAACGATAATAACGACATTATTAATAGTAATGATAATAATAATAACGATAATAATAATAACGATAATAATAATAAAAACGGATACCTAGTTTATTTAGAATCAACAACCAATTCATTAGATACATTATTACTTCTTCATATTATTTCAAAATATGAAATTGAAAAACCAACATTTGATTGGTCTTCAATTCATTCAATGTTAATTAAAGAACGTGATAAATTAAAAGAATTAAATATAATACATGATTCAAATACATTATCTGATCATTTTAAAACTGATGAAGTAAGTAAATATCACACATACATATACGTTATATTCATACTAATATATTAAATTTACATCATAGGAAACAAAATCATTATACAATAAAATTCAAGATATATTTGGTAAAAATCATATAAATTTAGAGAAATTTATAATGGATAAAAGAATTGAAATAATAAAGGATCAAATTGAAAAATGTAATAAAGAATTAAAAGAAAAGGAAGAATACAGTGCAGGTATAAAACAAAATTATTTAAATCTATTGGAAAAAGAAAAGGAGGAAAAGGAAGAAAAGGAAAAAGAAAAACAAAAAGAAAAAGAAACTGAAAAATCAACACAACCACCAATTACAAAATCATCAAAGAGGAAATTAACATCATCAAATGCCAACACACCAACACCCTCAACCACTTCAACACTAACTACAGAACAACAACAACAAATTGATGAAGAATTAAAGAAAAAAGAAGAAGAAATTCAACAAAATAAAGCAAGTTCAAAAAAGATATTACACACATCAATGACAAAAGTATGGAAAATGGCTAATCAACATCGTCATGCATATATATTTAGATATCCAATTACAAAAGAAGAAGCACCAGATTATGATTCTGTTATTAAACATAGAATGGATTTGACAACATTGAAAAAGAAATTGGATGATCAAACTTACAATACTTGTAGTGAATTTAATAAAGATGTAATGTTGATATTTAAAAATGCAATGGAATACAACCAGGAAGATTCTGATATTTATAATATGGCAGCACAATTAAAGAAATTGGCAGAAAAAGAAATGGAACAATGTTTTGCAACTGAAGAACTATTAATGAGCGGCGCAGGTAATTCATTAGGTACAAGATCAAATAGAGGTTCAACTTCAAATACACCATTATCTACAAGTACAAATAGCTCAAACACAATCGTACCAACTATGCCTTCTCCTTCGATTAGAGGTAGAAATAAACTTGGTTCATCAACAAACAATGTAAATAATAATTCCACAACAACACTCACCAATTCTCAAACAACCCCAATAGTTCTTACCACTAGATCAAAAAAGAATAGTACTGCTACTGTTGCAACACCATCTACATCAGCTTTTACAAGTGATCAATCTGATCAATCAAATCCAAATACTCCTTCACTTCAAGAGGATGTCATTGATACTTCTGATCACGATGGTATACCAACAACTCCAAAAATTAAAAGTAATATAAGCAGCAGAACAATTTCAAGAAGTAGTAGTAGAAAACAATCAACAACAGCTGAATCTACACCAGAGTTAAAAGAAGATGCACTTACACCAATTGGAAAAAAAGTTTCAAAAAGACAAAGAAATACAAGAAATGACGAAACCGCTACCAATTTAGATGAATTATAAAATAAACAAAATAACTACATATTTTTGCTGTATCTATTATTTATTTTAGCTTAATTTGGTCAGACACACTAATTTCAAATTATATCCTTAATATTAACTAAAAATTTTTTACAATTTTGTTTGTGTAATTTCTATTGTGGTAAATTTATATTTGATTCTAATCTGAAATTGTTTTATAATTTTAGTTTAACAAATAAAAATAAAATAGTATTTCGTGAAAATTATTTTAGTTTCAAATTTTTCAAAATATTTGTGAAATTATCTTTGCAATAATAACCACACAACAATAAAAATAATTAAAATATTTGAGTGTGTGTGTTGGTGTGTTTGTTGTTATGTTTTTTTTTTTTTGAACAGCTTTAAAAAATTTAAAAATATATCGTTCGCGCATTAACCCTTTTATTTTTATAACATTAAAAAAAAAAACCCCAACTACAAATAAAATTTAAAGTAATAAGATTAATATTTATAGGATTAGTATTAAAATATATAAAAACTATACACGCACAATAGACAAGACAAAATGTTAATTAAAGAATAGTATGTATTTTACATTACAAATATTAAAATTTTAAATAAGATAATCTAACCAACCAATCAATTAAATAAACCAAATAACAGTAGAATGATATTACCATTAACTGTTGAGGAGTATCAGATAGCTCAGTTATATATGGTTGCCAAAAAGTCAAAAGAAAGCACCAAAGGTGGAGAAGGTATTGAAATTATAATAAATGAACCATTTGAGAATGAAAAGGGCAAAGGTCAATACACAGAAAAGATAATTCATCTTGCATCAAGTCTTCCGAGAGTAAGTTAACTTTGCTATTTTAATTTAAAAAATATCAATAAATATTAATTCAATTGATATCAAGTTTGCTTCAGCAATATTACCAAAATCAGCATTAATGGTAACAGAAAAAGCATGGAATGCCTATCCCTATTGTAAAACAGGTATGTTTTAATTTTAAAAAGTTTGGACATACATAAACATTATATTGTGTTTTATTTTATTAACAAATATGTTAAATGAATCAATAGAATATAGTTGTCCATTTTTTGGTGAGAATTTAGTATTATCAATTGAATCCAAACATTTAGCTGGAAGAGGAGAAGTTGACAATGCATTAAATTGTGATAAAGAAACATTAAGTAAAAGAACTGTTGATTTTATTGATATTGCAAATGATCCACTAGATCCAAAGGATTATGTTCAATCTGAAGATCCAAAACTATTCAAATCTGAAAAAACAAATAGAGGACCATTGGTTGATGAAAATTGGATAGAAAAGGTTGAACCCGTAATGACATGTTACAAATTAGTTCACGCAGAATTTAAATATTGGGGATTCCAAACTAAAGTTGAGAATGTTATTCAAAAAACTGGTGTAAGAGATGTACTATTGAAAGCACATCGTGCTTTATTCTGCTGGATGGATGAATGGTTTGGATTAACAATTGAAAATATAAGAGAAATCGAAGAACAAACTAAAAAAGAATTACAAATTAAATTGGAAGAAAGTAAAAATGAAAAAAAATAAACAAACCATTGATATCAAATCAACAACAACAACAACAACAACAACAACAACAACAACAACAACAACAACAACAACAACAACAACCTTTTATTATTGTTTATTATTGTTTATTATTGTTTATTATTATTGTTAAGATTATTATTATTATTATTATTTATTATTTAGTTTACCATTTTTCTGAAATAATTTTAGCACTTTGAGCATATGATAGTAATGGGAATTCTTTTTCAAGATAACTATTACCTTCACTGTAAATTAAAGTTTGATCAGGTTGCTCACCATAACCAGAATAAAATTTCAATGTTTCATTAAAACCACTTACAATGTAACCAATTGGCGAGAAACCTGATGCGTCCAAGAAATTATTATCTGCATAATTTATAAACATTTGAGTTGTTCTACAGCAAGCTTGATTATTTTCTTCTGCTGCTGCAAATGTAACTGTACCTGCTTTATTTGAAATTAAAACAGGGTCATTTGGAATTGTAACATTCCATTTTTCGTTCAATGTTGAATCTGGTGAAATCTACATTCTCATTTCATACATTAATTAGTATGAATAATGATGGTAGTATGATTTTGTATAAAATTGTCTATAATACTCACACCCCATTGTGCAACAAATAATTGTGGACTTTGAATTACTCTAAAGAATGCATTATCTGTGAAAAACCCATCATTAATTAATTGATAGAAACGATCGGCACCAAATGGAGAAAATGTTCTGTTGACAAATATCTCTACATTTCCTGTACTTGTTGAAAACAATACATTATATGTACTTGGTGATTGTTGACCTAAACAAACAACGCTAACTAAACATACAAAAAATAGTAATACAAATTTATTCATTTTGATAACATAAAATTAAAAAAAAACTTGAAAAAAAAATTAAATATCTTTTTTTAAAAGTAAAAGTAAAAATATTACAAATTTGTTACACCATATGATTTTTAAAATTTATGGGCAATGATATATAAAATTAAAAAAAAATAATTATGATTAATTTGTTTAAAAGTTAATTTAAATAAAATAATGACAAAAATATATGTATGTTTTTGTTTATTTTCATATTAATTTATAAATTGAAATATATAAATGATTTGATTTACTAAACCAACAATGTAATATTTCTGAAATTTGCATTGGTGTTTAAAGTATTTATCACTCAATAGGTTTATAATACACCATTTTGTTTTTCCCACGTGGGTATAAACCTTTTTTATTTTTATCTATTTATTTAAATAACAATTTTCTGAAAAGTTGGGAAAATCTGATCAAATTAAATATCAAAAAAGAAAAAATACTCAATCAAAATCACGCGTATTTTATATTTATAAAAAAATAATTATAAAAAAAAAAAATATCGATATCTTTTTTCAACCTAGTGACAAAATATAAATAAATCACATGGTTTTTTTTGTGTCATATAAAATAACAAATCATATGACAAATAAAAACCATGGTGTGTTATATAATATCTATTTTCTTAAATAATAAGGATATTTAAATTAGATATAAAGAAAAAAAAAAAAATAAAAAAAAAAACAATAATTTCAACTTTTATTTAAAATTATCAAATATCTTGAAGTATATATAATAATAATATGTCAATTTCTTGGGACGACTATAACAGGTAATTATCTGGAGCATAAAATGGACGACCAATTAAATATTAAATATTAATTATCTTTTTTTATTTTTTTATTAGGGCTCTGGGTAGACCAATTGGAACAACTACACCACAACCTCAACAAAACATATCTTTGGAGGCATATAATGCTGCTTTAGGAAGACCAATTAATCAACCTTTACCTCAGCAATATATTCCGCCACAACAATCACAACAACAGCAACAACATATTTCATTGGAGGCATATAATGCTGCTTTAAGGAGACCAGTTAATCAACTTCCACCTCAATTACAACCATCACCAGTACCAAGTATGAGTTGGGAAGCATATAATAGAGCATTGGGTCGATCGCCTGATTGGAGAACTGGAATGCCAATGCCACCTGTTCCACA
>JACAFY010016152.1:0-13330 GCA_015252635.1 Dictyostelium capitatum | reverse complement strand
CGATCGCCTGATTGGAGAACTGGAATGCCAATGCCACCTGTTCCACAAACTCCACCACCATCAATTTCATGGGAGTTATATAATCAAGCATTAGGTAGAAATGTAAATTACAGACCACCTGGTCAAATAGTTCAACCAAATCAACCTGTTCAACCAACTCCCCTACCAAATAATCAAACCCTTCCAATAAATAGTCAGCCAACAATAAGTTGGCAAGATTATAATACTGCGTTGGGTAGACCTTTTAGTTGGAGACCAGGTATGCCAATTCCTCAAAATCCATATTCACCAAATGATCCTCCACCTCAGTAAGTAAAACATTAAAACTAAACTCATAAATAAACATATTGTTATTACTATTTCATTAAAACTAATTCCAAATAATTCAACTACAGATCAATCAGTTGGAGTAAATATAACATTATTTTAGGTAGACCTGAATCATTTAGACCTCCAGGTTTTGTTGAACCAATATCAGTTTCTCCAATTCCTTCATTATCATGGGAAGTGTATAACGCAGCAACAGGAAAGCCAATTTATTATAGGCCTGGTATGGGAAATATACCAAATGTTTCGGGTTATTCTCCAGATATTCTTCCGGTGTAAGTGATGGTTATTTAAAAATAATAATGAATTAAATATTTTACTAATAATTAAATATAAAATATTTTAGAGGTATCAATTGGGATCAATTTAACTTGGCTTTGGGTCGCCATCAAACATATCGTCCAATTCAAAAAGACTATGCTGAATCAATATTTGAAATTGAAAAGAAAAAGCAACAAACAATTATGGGAACCGATCCAACTTATGCAGATCCAACTCAATGGATTGAAAAGTTATTAGGGTTTGTTCCAGTTGTAGGTGGTGCTTTGTCATTTGTATCTTGGTTTGCAATGGCATTCTTTTATCCAGGTGAAGGTATATCCATTGAAGATTATGTTAGACAAGAAATTGAAGCAAGTCAAAATGCAAACGCAATGGCAAATGTTAAATCTTTCATTAATGTAAATCATGAATTGGGTAATGCAAGAGCGATTTATGAAAAGTATGGCAGCACATCAAAGGATGGATCAGAACTAGAGACATTTAAAACTCGTTTGGAAATATTTTTAACACAAGGTAGTTTGTTAACAAATACATTGATTACTCTTAAAATGTATAAACCTCTTGCAATAATCGCATTTGTCCATCTAACAAATTTAGTTGAAGTAATATTGTATGGAGAAAAGTGGAAATATCATCGCGAGCATATCATTGATTTCCGTGCAAGACTTTGGCAAGAGGCAGAAAATGTAACAAATACATTATATCATCATAAATTTGATAACTTAGGTGATGCAACATTCTCTGGTCGTACTATGGAAAGCTACAATTACATGAAAAGTACAGTTTCATCATTATTACTTTTTAGAAAGGAATATAGTAACATTGGTAAACAATTGGATACAGCACCACAATCTACATTTTTTAGAAAAGATATTAAATATCCTGAAGCTCCAAGTGTAAATCAAAGAAATTCACTTTTTCTTGTTGATCCAGAATCCATGGGTGTAACAAATGGCGTGTTCTTTGATGATCCAGATGGAACAAGATTTGAGAATAAAAAAGAAGTACCAACACCAAGAAATGTCACAAGAGTATCATTTTATGGAGTATCCAACAAAATGGTAATGGTAAACCCAACTCGTGGATATTCCACTGTTCCAAACACAAACAATATTGATCTTAACAATATTCAAGGTGCATCTATCCAATTAAGAATATTATTGTCTTTTAAAACTACTCCTGCTCCAATATATGCTTATTTTGCTATACAAGGTGCTCAAAATACTAGAACCAGATATACATTGGATCCGATAATATCATTGGGTGATGATTCTATGAGAGTTGTTGTTTCTCCATCATTCATTGTCCCAACAGCTTCATCTTTTATAACTTTTGAAATAGATACAAAAGATGTTTGGATTCGTCATTACGAAATTAAAGTTGGACCATAAATCTTAAATAATCTACCAATCAATCTTTTAACAACATATTAAATAAAACTAATTTAAAAAAAAACAAATAATTTTATCGATTAAATATATTTTGCAAAATTTATTTTAGTAATATTACTAATTATATATAATTGAATCTTAAAAATAAAATTAAAGTTTTTAAAATCTTATCTTGGTTTGAGAAACAAAAGTTGTACAAAATGAAACATAAACAACACAAACTTTTGTTATTTTTTAGTAATTTTTATTTTATTTTTTTTTATTTATATATATTTATTGAGAATTATCAGATTCAAATGATTCAACCAATGATTTCATATGGAAAGAGTTTTGAATTTCAAAACAATCATTTTCATCAAGTTTTGAATTAATTAAACGAGTTGATATTGTTGATGATGAATTGGATGAATTGGTTGATTGTTGTTCAGATTTTAAAATTATTAATTTATCAGGTCTTTTTAATAATTTTGAAAATACCATTGAAGTTTCATAGCAATTTTGAAAGAATTGTTTTTTACAAAATATATATAAACCAAGACGAGCACGTGACATTGCAACAATTAAACGACGAACATCTCTAATGTGGCCATATTGTTTAGTTCTAACTAATGATAAGAGTATAATATCATTTTGTTGACCTTGATATTTATCAATTGTTGTAATTTTGTTTGGCATACCATAGAAACCACCAAAATTGTTTGAACCACATTTTGATTTAAATACATCACGTAATAAATGTTTTTGACCATTATATGTTGTCAACACTGTAATGTTATCACTCTTGTAACCAATTGCAATTAAATATTGATACATTGAGCAAATGTATTCTGCTTCACCTAAATTTTGATAGTAATGTGGTGTTGGTTCACTTTCACCAACGCCATATCCATCTGATTCCTCTACATTTATCAATTGATAATCATATGCCAATCCAAAATTTGAATATTTAAATTGGTTATCTTGTTGTTCTTGTTCTTGTTTATCTATGCCCACTAAACAACGATCTAAATCTTTTAAACCTTTATATTTCCAACTAAACAATTCAGAAATTGATGATCTTGAACGACCTTGACGATCCAATATAATGTGTGGCATATCCAATCTAATTAAACGAGTGAATAAAGATTGATCAAAATGTGAATATTTTGATAAAGATTGATTTTTTACTACTGGTGGTAATTGATTATGATCACCAATTAAAATTACTCTTTTCAATCTGTTTCCTTCATCACCTTCATTACCAGTCAATTCATTAGTTTGTAATTGTAATGGTATAAATGATTCAATATCTGTAATTTGTGCTGATTCTTCCATTAACAAATTATCAAATTTGAACCCCAATTTAACCAATTCATTTCTTTTCAATGCAGCATGTGTACATGTCATAGCAACAATTTTTGATTGATTTAATAATAAATAATTGAATCTATCATTTGGTGATTTCAACAATTCAAATACTTTACATTCTTGTAATTCTTTAAATATATTTTCAATCCAATTCCATAATTCTTGAATTTTAATTTTGATTTCTTCAATTGTTCTTGGTTCATTACCAAATAGTTGTTTATCAACAGTATCACCATTGGTAGTAGTAGCTACATTTGTAATTTCATTATCTAAAAAGAATTTAGAAAATGGATAATTTTCATTTACATATTTTATAGTTGATGCAACAATGCTGTCAGATTCTTGACCATTATCAGTTGTTGTTGATGATGATTTGATAAATGATTGTAAATCATATTGGAATCTTTCCCATTTTGATAAGATATGATAATTATAAAAGTGTAAAGCTGTATCACAAGTATATGAAACATCATCTGTAATTGATAATGATTTTGCAAGTTGATCAACTCTAGCCAATTGATTGATACGTAAATTTAACCAAAAATCAATTCTACCAGACTTTGTGAAATCTTTATCTTTACCTAATGTTGAACCCAATTGTTTTTGCCCATGACCAAGACGTAATAGATAACGTTCATTTATATCCAATTTATAAATTTTTTCAAATAATTGATTCAAAGCTTGGTTTGAATGAGTTATAATTAATGTTCTTTGTGATGGTGATGAATGATAAATATTTGAAATTATTTGAACTGCTAAATCTGTTTTACCAGTTCCTGGTGGACCAACAATCAATGTTAATTTATTTTCAATCATACCGCTTGTAATTGCTTCGACTTGTTTCTCTGTAAATTGGATTTTATTTCTATTTTTTTTTAAATTTTCAGATTTAATAATTGAACCACTACCTTGGCTACCACTACCAACATTATCATCATTACTAACCAATATTGAATTATCAACATTATTAAATTTGATTTTAAATTTATCATTTCCTCCATCTTGTTTGAAATTCTCTGAAAATTCAATTTTTGATTTATCTTTGTAAACTTGTTTTAAATGATCTAAATTTAAAAATGTATCATTAAATGATAATGTTATTTGTTGATTTTCATCTGTACCACTATTTGAAGGATAACCTAAAAATATTGAACTTAACCAATCTGGTAAATAACATTTTGAATTAAATAATGAAATAATTGTATCCAATACAGCTTTGAAATTATTTTCTTTTGGATTTCTTCTTAATACAATATTAAAAGTATTATATAATTTTAATGAATCATTTTCTAAATCTTCTTGATATTGGTTTGTATCCAATAATACTCTAAATGCTCTTGAATTACTACTGCTACTTGTTGTATTTGTACCACTAGTTGATCCAGATTCATTTCCAACGATATTTAATACTTCACAACCTCTAACATGTCTTATAATATATTTCTTATCGGCGGTTGGATCAGCGACAACAGTTAACAAGAATAATATATCATGTTCTTTAATTGACAACCATTCTTCTTTGATATGTGGTTTACAAGATGATGTATTTACATTTATTAAACCAGTTACACTATTTGGTTTAATTTCACCAATTAACGAAGGAGTAGTTGAAATAATTTTAAAAGGTGATGATAATTGAAGTGTCATTCTTGACCATCCACCAAATGTAGTTTTACCAGTATCTTTATTTAATTGTGGTGATAATCTTGATAATGATTCAAAGATATCACATTTTATTTCATATGCAGATTCCAATCTAATTAACACGAAATTTCTCATCAAATAATCATTATATGATAAAAATTGTAAATTCAATTTTGGTAATGCCAATGATCTATCATTATTATAATTTGAATTTGGTATACTATTATCACCATCTTCCCATAACAATTTCTCTGTTGGATATAATGAAACTCTTGAAATTGGATCAACTACATTTTCTCTCTTTTGATATTTCATTAATAATAATGCAATTAAAAACTGTTTACTTTGATTTGATCCCTATTATTGATAACTATAATTAGTAAACTATACCCTTTATAAAGTAGTTGTTATTATTATTATTATATTATTATTAGTAGTTGTGTTACTTACTTTTAATGTTAAATTTAATTCTGTACATAAATCATTTAATCTTTCTTGTGATAATGTTGATATGATGTTGAGTAATTCAGATTTAGTTTCAACAAATGAAACATTACGAAGTGATAATTCTTTAATTTCAGGGAAATGTTTGAAAACTACTTTTTGAAAATCTTGAATTTGTTGATAATGGATACCAGTTGCTTGATCACGTGATAATTCTTCACCGGTGAAATTATTAATGTCAAAATAATAATACACTTTAAGGATACCCAATAACCCAATTAAAACTTTACTATCATCACCATATAATTCCATATTACTACAAAATTCCGTTTGTTGGGCTTTTAATATTAAATGAAAATCATCAATCAATGCAAAAAAGAATCTTCTAGTTGTAATTTGTGTCATTAAATCGATCATTAATTCTATAAATCTTTCACAATATATTAATGTCATTTTATAATTTTCACCACCCAATGATTTCAATTCAACAAGTTTATCTAAATTCTTTATGAATCCATTCATTAATTCCAATAAAAAGTTTGAATATTTAATTTCTGTATATATATGTTAGTAATAATGATAATATGATTTTATGGATATTTTGAAATCTTCTTTACATACCTATTGATGTTGATGTATCTGTTATTTTTTCAACTTTTTTTTTAAATAGTCTTAATTTCTTTTGGAGTGGATCAGACAGAGAAAGTATTTCTTGTTGATATCTACCTGGTGTCAAATTGATCCAAATTGGATAAGATATAATTTTTAAACATTCATTTCTAACTTGTTGATCTTCGACATTTTGAAAAGCATTTATAAAAAATAATATATATTGATATTGTTCCGATATTGTTAAATTTGATAAATTGATTTTTAATAAATTTTCAAAGAATGATTTAAATGTTGCAACTGAAGAAGAGGAAGATGTTGTTGTGGTGGTGTTGGTGGAGGTATTGTGAAAAGCTGAAAATGAATTTAAACCTTCTTTTGATTTTTCATTAACCATAATTAAAACTGACATTATAAAACATTTATTTGAATTTGTTGATTCATTAAAATTTGGCCATAAATAATGTTCTAAATAGTGACTTAATTCAAGTAATTGAATTTTAATTGATGCTTGTGTTGGATGTTTCATTTCTTCATTGTATATCTTTTCCACTAATCTAATATCAAATGTTTCTGTATTAACTTGTTTTAACCAATTTTGTGAACTGATTTTGGTAATTTCATTTGAAAGAACTTCTGATAATGTTAATTTATTTGATGTTGCAATGTTATCATTATTATTGGAATTATTATTACTATTATCTATTTTTTGTTTTTTTCTACTTTCAGTATCATTATTATTGTTGTTGTTTTCATTATTATGTTTATTATTTCCTTTACCCATTTTTATCGATACAAATGCATGATCTGCAAAAAAATTTGAAAATATAGTTAATAAAAATTAAAAAAAAAAAAAAAAAATTTGAAAATTTTGTCACATGACTGAGAAACGAACAAATAATTCTTATTTAATAAAACATTTATTGATTATATTCCAAACAAAACTCATGATAAACAAGTAAATAATAATATTTATAGGTTTCGAAATGTGCTCATTGGAATATTTAAAATACCATGGTGAGTATTTACACATTGGTATTTATTGTTATAGTGACGAAATTACAAATAGGTCACGACTGTTATATAAATATATTAAAAAAAAAAAACTAACAGGGGAGAAACCAAAATTAAACACAATAACACATATTTGTTTTATGAGAGGTTGAATTGAATAGTTTTTAACTATTGTTTGTTTAAATTTAATTATCTCACTGGTTATGATGAGAAAAAATTTAATTCTTTTTATGCGCATAAACCTGGGCAAAAAAATCAAATTTTTTTTTTTTATGACAATTTTTTTTTTTTTTTTTTTTTTTTTTTAAAAATTTTTTATTATTTTAGTTTATTTATTTGTTTTAAAATTTAAATTTTTTGGATTAACAACCATTCTATTTAAGAATAAACAATAAATAAAATGTCAGGAAAGAATAGATTAAATATCTTTCCAACTAGAATGTAGGTGATCACACATAAATAAAAGCACAACTTCATTCACACTACACACAATGATAGTTATTGATCATCACCATTGTCGTCTTTTTCAAAATATTCATTCATTCATTCATTCATATGAATTCATTGTAATATATACACTATATATTAGAAAATACAATTGTTTTTAAAATACTATACATTTGTTTTACGATACAATGACGATGATGTGGATGTAAATTAAAATTTAATTTAGAAAAAAAATTTAAAAGAAAATAAAAAATACAGAAATAGTTTATTAATCATCATTATCAATCAATGTACAATATAGGGCATTAACAGTGATGAAAATTAAATTAAAGGGTGCAGTCACTGGTCATTCACTTTTAAAAAAGAAATCAGATGCTCTTACCATTCGTTTCAGAAAGATTCTAGCAAACATTGTTGAAAATAAACAATTAATGGGTGCAACAATGAGAGAAGCATCATTTTCTCTTGCTACTGCTAAATATGCTTATGCAGGTGATTTCAGTAATTCAGTTATTGAAAATGTTACAAATCCAACTATCTCTGTTAAAATGACTACCGAAAATGTAGCAGGTGTTCATTTACCAACATTTGAAAAGATTTCTGAAGGTACAGGTATTAGTAATTCACAAGAGTTAACTGGTTTATCAAAAGGTGGTCAACAAATTGGTAAATCAAGAGAAGCACATGTCAAAGCTGTTGAAGCATTAATTGCATTAGCCTCTTTACAAGTATGTAAAATAATACTCGGTATAGAATATACAAATATTATATATTAACATAAACTGTTTACATCCAGACTGCTTTTATTACATTGGATGAAGTTATTAAAATTACAAATAGACGTGTTAATGCAATTGAATATGTAGTTAAACCACGTCTCGAAAATACAATCAGTTATATTATTACAGAATTGGATGAAAGTGAAAGAGAAGAGTTTTATAGATTAAAGAAAGTTCAAGGTAAGAAAAAGAAAGATTTGAAAGCAAAAGAAGCCAAAAAAGAAGAAGAATCAGCAAATCAAAAAATTGTTGCACCAGCTTCAGTTCATAAAGTTAGAAGTCTCATCGATGATGAACCAGAAGATGCTGAATTATTATATGAATAGAAATTTGATTATAAATATATATAAAACAAAAACAAAAAAAAATAGGTGTAATTAAAAAATAAAAATAAACAAAAAAAAAAAAAGATAAAGATATAAAAAAAAATTAATTGTTTATTGTTTTATATTTACAAGTTGTTGTTATTTGGTTGATTGTATATTATTCATCTTTATGCATATTATTATTACTATTTGTTTCGTTACTGTTTACACTTTCATTAAGTATACCTAATAATCTACCAAATAAAAGTTGGTTTTGTTCAGCAACACCAAGCCTTAATGCAAAATCTTCTAGTTTTTGAGTATGTAGTTTTAAATCTTCTTTTGAAAATGTTGATAATTCTGTAAATCTACTTTTAAAACTATCGTCTACTATTTGATCTAAAAATTCAACAAGTTGTTTAACTCTTTCATCCTGTAAATTAACCAAGTTAATATACATTCATTGGTGTAAACAAATAGTTTAATATGTACATACTTGTTGCGTTGTATTGTCTGACATGTTTCATAGTGTTTGTAAAAAAAAAAAAATGAAATTTATTAAAAAATTAAAAAAAAAAAACAAAAAAAAAGTTTAAAAAAGAAAAAAATTTGTTGAAATTGATATATTTTTTTATTATTTTTTTTTTAAAAAAGCTTTGTATATATGTATTTTAAAATACTTTTTTTAAATATTAAAAATAGTTAAATACAATATACACTATTGTGTGAATTACAACTAATATTGAGTTTTAACTTTTGGTGACATTGGTCTTTCATTTAACCATTCAGCTTTCTTTTCAAATTTAGTTGTTTTACCATCAGAATCTTTTGTTAAAGTAATTTCTTCCTTTTTAATTAATTGTGGGGAATTTGAAAGTTTGGTTGTGGTTGAAGTGAATTCAGAAGCCATTTTACCTTTTGAAAGAGTTAAAATTGGAGCTGGCATTGGTTTAACATTCAATACACAGGAATCCGATTTTTGGAGAATGATTTCAGGAGTACCTTTAAATTCAGAGATTCTAACGATTGGTTCGGATCTAAATAATTTGATTAATGGTTCTTGTTGAGTTACATTGATATTTGGTGGGGATGCAGTAGCAAAAGAAACAACTGGTTTTGAAGATTGAATTTGAACTTCTGGTTTTTGTTGATTAATAATAACAGATGCTTTTGGTTGATTAACAGAAACAATTGGTTCTCTTTGAATGAATTCAACTCTTGGAGCAATTTGATTAACATCAATAATTGGTGCATGTTGGTCCAAAAATATTCTTGGTGCTGGTTGTTGAATTTCAACATGTGCTGCTGGAATTGTTACATCAGCAACCATTGATTTTTCGATAACTTGTAAATCTGTTGCATTTTCTTTAATAATAATTTCTGGTGGACATTCATAAACATTGATATTATCTTTGCCTGTAACATTAATGTGCCAATATATTAGTATATTTGCAAAATGGGTATTTGAAAATAATAATATATTAACTACAATAATATTATTTACCTTCGTCAACTTTAATTTGAGTTTGTTGTTTTTCAACCAATACTCTTTGTCTTGGTTGTTCTAATTTAATAACACCATCATCAGAATTATTTACCCAGGTTTGTTGTCTTACAGTTTTGGTTGTTGTTGTATTTGTTTTTTCCATTTTGTTGTTATAGTTGTTATTTATTAATTATTTATTATAATAATTTTTAAAGTTTATATTTTTTTTAATTAATATATTTTTGATATTTATTTATTATTAATTATTTGTTGTTTGGAATTTGAAATGAAATAAACTAAAAAATTTCCACCTTTTAAAAGAAATTAAATTATATGGCAAAAAGACTTTGAAAAAAAAGCATTTGATTTTAATAGATCCATAATAGGAAAATATCAAAAAAAAAAAAAATTATTACGATTTTCTATCTACTAGAGTCAAAAAATTATTTTATTCTTTTAGTTTAAACTTTATATGTAAAAAATTACTATAAAAACACAAAAAAAAAAAATAAAAAAAAAAAATAAAAATTTAATTTCAAAAAAATCGAGTGGGTTAAAATTATTTTATTTTTTATAAATTTAAATTCTACTATAGATAGTAGATTAAGTAAAAAGTTAAATTATCAATTTTCATAGCAGATTAAACAATGAAATTTAAAATACTATGTTTTTATTTAAACCAGAAAAAAAAAAATATTTTAAAGTCATTTCAAAAACAAACAAAGTCAATTTTATATAAATAATAATAATAATATAAAATTAATAAATAATATTTCAAACTTAGAAAAAATTTAAAACAATTAAACAAAATGGTAGAAAAATATTACACTAGTTCACCAAAACAACAAAGTGAAGAAAAAGTATTTTCAACAACTTCAAGTGGTAATGCTGGTAGTTATAGAGATAGTTATGATATTTCAGTTAAACAACAAGCTGGTCATTTAACATTTGATCAAAGTCCAATGTATTTGGAATTAAATGAAATTGCCAAACATATTAATGTTGAAAGACAACAACCTCAAGTTAATATTGGTCGTGCTGCTGATTTAATTCAAGTTAAACAACATCCATGTCAAGTATCAGTCCAACAAAATCCAACCGATGTTAATGTAACAACTGAAAGACAAACAATTGAAGTTGAACAACAAGCACCAGAAATTGAAATTGAACAATATATGCCAAAGTTTTATCTCAAGATGCCACCATTCCGTGTACATTTAGAAATGGACGGTGCTCCTGAAATTATAATGGAACCATATCAACCATCAATTAAAGTTAAACAATCTGATCCAATTGTTCGTATTACTAAATGTGAGCCAAGAGTACAAGTCACAGAAAATCCACCAAAGATTGATATCACCCAAACTGCTTCAACTGTTGATGTAATTCCCTCAACTAAAGCTTCAGTATGTAATCAAAAAATAATCATGATTCTTTAATTATTTAAACACATATATTAAGAAAACACGAAACTAATACTACCCTCTATTTACTTTTATTTAATTTAAATGTTTTGAAGATCCAAGTTAAAGAAGATAAACCAATTATTACAATTCAAGATTTTGCACCAACAATGAAATTCCGTGAAGGAGAAACCAAATTTAATTATCAATCTTTCCAACCAGAAGTACAATGGGAAAATCCAACACCAAAAGTTTCAGTTTCACAAAGTGATCCAACAATTAGAGTTGGTCAAGATGCACCATCCATTTCACTTAAAAACAGAGAACCATCGGTTACAATTAATACAAATGCACCAAAGATTGATGTTCATCACCATCCATTATCAGTATCTGTATTGGAACCAGCAACAACAGTTCATTTTGGTAATCCATCAACTTATGCACAAGCAGCACAATTACCAATTCAACAACCACATTGGGAAGAAGTTAAAGCAATTAGAGTAGAGGGTGCACCAAAATATGGAGGAAACTTCTTTTCACCATCTGAAAAAACACGTACTTCATTCACATTATGGAAGAATATCTTATTGGCAACAGAAAAAGTTCAAGCAAATAAAGGTGTTGGTAGAAATTCATTCACATTATTAGATAGTAATGACAATAAGCTTTGTGAATGTTTCAAAGAGGATTTGGGTGTCCATAAATTCAATTTAAATATTCGTTCATCAACAGGTGACCTTTTATTCAAAGGTGCCTCAGAAGGTCGTTCATTAAAACTCTATGATACTGATAGTCATTTATTCTGTACCATTGAATGTGGAAAAGATCAAGTTGAATGTTTCAATGACCAAAATGAACTTTGTTTCCATTTGTTACCAAACTCAAAGAAATGGTTATTCGATATTAAAAACAAATCTAAAGCCTCAATTGGTTCACTCTCTAAAAATGGAATGAAAACAGGCGGTTATTTCATTGATTTCCCAAGAGATTTATTCTCAAATGATAAAATGTTATTAATTTCTTCAATTTTCTTAATTGATGATTGTTTCGAATAGACATTCAACTGGGTATAAAATAGTTAATGCATTTTTTAATCATTTTAAAAAATAATTAACATTTAATCCATTTCACTCAACACCACCAATAAATTCATTTTACAAATCCAACATAATTAAAATAAACATACACAAATATACACATATATCTTTTTTTTATACTATTCTTTTATTTTTATTTTATTGTTGTTATTATTATTATTTTGATTATTGTTTTATTTATATACTTTCAGTTGATATTATATTTGGTTGAACTTGTTGTTCAATCATTGGTTCTTCTTGTTGTTGTGATTGTTGATTTATATTATCTATAATTTGTTGACCATTTTCCTGTTGATGATTTGGTGATACTACAGAAACAATTGGTTGTTGTTGTTGTAGTTGTTGTTGTTGTTGTGCGAGCTGATGTGCTTGTTGTTGCGCGAGTTGTTGCAAAGCTAATGGTGGTTGAGGTGGTTTAATTAACTTTTTAGCTAAATCTATATAGTATACTCTACCTTGTTTTGAAGTATAGTTTATAGATACTTTTTGGACAACATTTGATACATAAGATTTTGAAAGGAATAAACCTAAATTATGAATAATGATCTCTACATCTTCTTCTCTAAGATAATTGGTTCTATTAAGGTCAAAGAAATGGAAAGCTTCCAATGTTTTTGTTGACTCATCAAATTGTTGCGCAATACTATTAATACCACTATTATTATTGTTATTATTATTATTATTATTATTATTATTATTATTATTATTATTATTATTATTATTATTATTATTATTATTATTATTATTATTATTAT
>JACAFY010016151.1:0-15865 GCA_015252635.1 Dictyostelium capitatum | reverse complement strand
ATAACTAAATTGCCAGTTCAACAACAACCATCACTTCATTCAATTGATATTGATAATAATAATGATAATAATAACAATAACAATAATAATTATAATAATAATAATGGTGTTACACAAAATGAATATGATAAATTGTCGGCTGAAATTTTAAATTTAAAAGAAATAATAAGTGACATTTTATCAACTAATAAACAACCACCTGTATCAAAAGCACCAATATGGATAGATCTAACAAAAGATCAGGATGAAATGGATACACATTAGTCTTTCTGGAAAACTTTTAAAAATTAAAAACAAAAAATAAATTAGCGCAATTAAATGTTTTAATTTTGTTTATATTTATTTTTTTATTACATTGTAATGTATGTATCTTTTTAATTTTGAATATTTGTTTATTTATTTTTTTTATTTAAATAATCGCACACACACACTCAATTTTTTTTTTTTTTTACATTGCATTAGATTTATTTACATGTAAATAATATGAAATTTATATTCTCATTATTTATTTTAGTTTTATATTTATCTAATTTAGTTAAATCACAAGATGTTCGTGTGTATTAATTAATTAATTAATTTAAATTAATATTATGATCATATTTTCTAGACTTATTAATTTCTTTTTTTCTTTGTAATATATATAATAGCATGTGATACATCAGCAGATTGTGTAAATTCACCATCAATTTGTTTATATGGTAATGGAACATGTTTTCACATTGGTGTAAGTAATTATAATATTAATTACTTTGAGAGTTATATTATTGGTTTACTAACAAATGAACTTTCTCTTTTTTTTTTATTTTAAAAAAAATTAAAATAGAATGATGGATATTGTGTATTTAATGTAATAAGTGGATGCTGTACAGGAACAAATCAGTGTGATGAACATCCATCTGATGGTTGCATAAAAACATTCGTATGTGACACTACAAATAACGTTTGTTAACCAGAATATAATAGTTGTTATCTCGGTGAACCATGTTCAGATTATTGTGAAAATTCAGAATTATCATGTGAATCTAGAGGTTGTATATATGATCCATCAAATGTATCAATTAATAATCAATGTAATGTTACAAGTGATAATTATAATTGTGAAACTAACTATCCTTCAACTCAATGTACATCATATCAATGTGTTCCTGGTGCTGGTTGTGTTGAATATGATAAACCATGTAATGATGGTTTACATTGTACAATTGATCATTGTAATGAAAATACTGGATGTGAACATTACCAAATTGAAAATTGTTTTGAGTGTAAATATGATGCTTGTATAAACATTAACCCTTGTATTAATGTAGAATGTCTGGATTCTGGTGTTTGTAAATACACTCAAAACTGTACATCTACTACTTCTTCAACTGTATCATCAACAAGCACAACTGGTAGTACCACTTTATCATCAACAAGTACAACCAGTAGCACAACTTTATCATCAACAAGCACAACCAGTAGTACAACTTTATCAACCTCATCAACAACAAGCAGTACGACATCATTAACAACAGGTAGTACAACAGGTAGTCATCATCATAATGCTAAATGTGATTTTAGATCATGTCCATTAGGGTATCAATGTTTACAATTGATTAATGCATATACTTGTATATCTGATTGTTGCTTTAATAGTATTAATCATAGTAATTATTTCAATCAACACCATAATTAGAAATGAAAAATCTATAAAAAATAAAAAAAACGCTTGGATATTTTTGCGCCATTGTGTGAACATAAAATTCTGACAATAAAAAATATTTAAATTAATTTTTATTTTTTTATTAATTTTTTTTTTTTTTTTAATTCACACAAAATACAAAAAATGAACATTTAAATATTTCATTCACACACATTAACACTTACATATTAAATATAAAAATACATAAATAACTTTATATTTCATTAAAAATAATAAAATGAATTCATCATCAGTTCCAACAATAAACTTTTTTAAAATTAAATTAATTTTAAATTCAACAACAAACGTATTAAGATCAATATTTAAAGAAAGATGGAGATTAAGTCAATGTAGTGATTGGATACCAGAATATGGTTATAAAATTTCTAAACTTTTAAAACATTCATTACCAAAAACTACTGATAAAGCACAAGATAAATCAAGACAGTTAACAATTGAATCTGGTAATTTAAACAATTGGAATCTTTCATTACTTTGTGATATAATATTAAACTTTACAATCAATTCAAAAGATGAACAAATATTCAAAAGAATTGAAGAAGAGAATAAATTAATATTTGAAATTAAAGAAATTAGAGAACATTGTAAGTAAATATACTCAAAATATATACACATACACATATATACTAACTGAATATCTAATTATTAGTTTCAAAAACATTTCAAGATTTTAGTATTTCAGGTGATTTACATAAAGAAATGAGACAAGGATTATTTAAATGTTTAAGAGTATTGGTAAAAGAGAATAGCGAACAGTTTATTCAAGAAATAACCAATAGAATCGACATAAAATTAAGCAAAGAAGAAATGAATCAATTAAAGATTGGTGGTGACAGTAATGATGAAATAGAAGCAAATAAATTTGAAGAGAAAGCAGAAATTGAATTTGAAAATGAAAATTATCAAAGATCAATAGATTGTTTTAATGATGCATTATTATATCAAGGTTTTAATGATGTTAAGAGAGCATGCATTTTATCAAAAAGTTCAATGGTAAATTTGAAATATTATCAAAATATGATGTTGGATGGTGAATACAGTTATCTATTTTACATAAAGAAACAACAATTAGAAGATTCAAAAAGAAATGCCATCCTAGCTTGTTCACTTTGCCCATTGTTAGCGGAACCTTATGTAAGAGGTGCTCAAATTTCATGTTTTCTTGGCTATCTAGAAAGAGCATTGACTTTTGTTGATGCTGCTCTTTTCATTGAGCCAGACAATCTTGAAATACAAACTTATAGAGACCAAATTCAAATGAAAATGGATTCAAGAATATTCTTGGCAGATGGAAAGACAAGAGATTTTGAAAAAGAAGCAGAACAATTTATAGAAGCTCATAAATATTCAGATTGCTATTCAGGTGATGATTTACAATTGGAATTGTACACTAAAGGCATTGAAAAAACTGCAGAAATCTATCAATTACCAAGACAACATTTTATAAATATTGCATGTTCAAGAGTTGCAGGAACATTTTCAAAGAAAAAGGAATACAAATTAGCATACAAATACCTTAGTCACGCCGCAAATGGCGATTATGCAATCAATGCATATCGTTTAGGTTCAATTTATGAAAGAGGTTTGGGTGTTGAAAAGAATTTAGATACAGCATTATCATTGTATTACGAAGCATCTTTGAAACCAATTAAATTTGATATACCAGATATACCAGATTTAACAAGAGAGAACAGAGATTTAATGGAGCGTAACGATGGTGTTACCATGGCAAATGCTATATTAGGTCATATTTTTTCCAAAGGTATTGGTGCAGAAATTGATATGGATCAAGCAATCTATTATTATCAACGTGCAATTGAACAAGCAAACTCAACAGAAGCAATGTTGGCATTGGCACAAATTTATTTTTATGGTATGCATACACCTTACATTCCAAAACCAAACAAGAAATTAGCAATTGAATTGGTTAAACGTGGTGCAGATCTTGGTGATAAAGATTGTTTACGTGAGCACTACCATTTTACAGGTGTAAAACCACCAAATAGATTAACTGGTGAAGGTGTAAATGCATCAGTAAAAACATTTATAATTGTAATGTTAGTTATAATCATTTCAGTTGCGTTATCATCAAAATTGATAATTGATTATTTTAATAATAAAAAAGTAATAATACAATAGTAGTGGTAGTAGTAGTAATTATAATCACAAAACACAAACACATCGCTAGTGAGTGGTTTATTTAAAATAAAAATTTAAATTTTCATCGGGTATCGATGAAGAGGATAATAAACTCGAAGAATTAATTAATTGTTTCCAATGATCATGAGTTGTTTGTATTACTTCTTTTGCAAGGATTGAATTTAATGGTACACCATTTAATGCCCATTCATTTGCAGGTTTACCTTCGGATACTTTATAATATTGATACCAATCCTTAATCTTCTCAACGGTACCAGGTTGAATTTCTTCAAGTTGTTCCAATGTATAAATTTTATTAAAATGTTTATGATCAAATGCAATAGCAATTACTTTCCAATCGGTTTCACCTTCATCAATTAATGGTAATGCACCAAGTATTCTAATTGGTCTAATTGAACCACGTTTAAATGGTACATCTGAAACTTCAACAACATCAATTGGATCATTATCACCTGGCAATGAGGTGTATTCATCTGGTTGATTTGGATCTTCCCATGTTTGAGGTATACATCCATAATTGAATGGAATTGGTCCATGTTTAATAAAACGTAGTTCCCCTTTTTTAATATCTTGTTTAATTGGGTTATGTAGTTCACTTGTGCATAGTTCCATTTTTGCTGTAGTTGCTTTTGGCATTTCAACCAAGAAATTAAATAATTCACTTACCCCCTTACCACTATGTACCATTGGTATTCTATGCCATGGTGATATTTGTTCATTATCTCCATTATAAAAGTTTACTCTGTATTCAAATGTACCTTCTTTACCAACTTCTTTTGATGTAATAACTTTTGATTTACTATTATTGGTTGCAGTAGTTGTATAAAAACCACAACTTTTAATTATATTGTTACTATAGTAACTATTATTTATTAATCTGCTGATCTTTAACATGTTGTGTTCATAGGTTTTAGTTTTTTTAAAAATGATCAAAAAAAAAAAAAAAAAAAAAAAAAAAAAAAAAAAAAAAAAATTAAAAAAAAAATAAAATTTTATAAAAAAAAAAAAAAAATATTATAAAAATTTTTTTAAAAATAAAAAATTTTTATATAAAATTTTTTTTTATATTATTTTTGTTTTAAAATGTTTTTTTTTTTTAAAAAAATCAAAAAAAAAAAAAAAAAAAAAAAAAAAGAAAAAAGAAAAAAATTTAAAAAAAAATGAAATTTTTTTAAATTAACAAATAAAGTTATATAAATTTGTATTATAATATCCATATATAAATTCATTGGTTTAAATGACACATTATTGTATATTATATTAATATATATTATTAATCTCTGAAATTGTGTTTTAATTAATATATATATTTTTTTTTTCTTTTTTTTTTCAAATTTTTTAAATTTTTTTAATTTTTTTGAAAATCATTGTTTGATAAACACACAATTTATTTTCATTCAAATATAATAACTTTAAAACATATATTTAAACACACATATAAATAAAACAATTAAATAAATACAGTTGATATAAATAATGGATGAAACATACGATGATAATGAAAAAGTATTAGTTCATCATCAAAATAGAATATATGAAGCAAAAGTAAATAACGTTATTGAAACATCCATATACAATGAAAATAATTGCATAATATACAAACATATATTAATATTAAATATATATACATTTATTTTAGATTGTAAAAACTGATAAAAATAAATTGGATTCAAAGAAAAGACCACTTTATTATATTCATTATTTAGGTTGGAAAGAAAAGTAAATAGTTTAATTTATAATTCTTTTTATTAAATATAGTTTATATGTACATGTTTTTCTGATTATTATCTATTTTCATTGTATCCATTATCATAATATTATTATTTAGATGGAATGAATGGATTGAAATAACTAAAATATTAAAATTAACAGAAAAGAATAAAGAGTTACAAAGAAAAGTAAATGAAAAAGCAAATGCATCATCAACAACAGGTAATTCAGCAACTAAAAAAACCAAAAAAACAAAAGAGGTTACCGTATCATCATATTCAGATTCACCTCCACTTGTTGATCAAGAGTGGGATTCAGATGAAATGTACAATGAAGGTAATAATGAAGAAGAAGAAGAAGAAGAAGAAGAATGTGATTCAGATGAAATGTATTCTAGTTTGGCAAATAGTGAAGGTGGAACTATTTATCGAGGTGGATCATCAGACAGTAGTAATCCATCACCAAGATCAACTACTTCATCTTCAGCTTCCACTAAAAATAGCGCAACTAAAAGAAAAAGAAATGATTCAAAACCATTAAATCAAAATCATGTAAAATATATAGATATCGATATACCATTACCTTTAAAAAATAAATTGGTAGACGATTGGAATTTTGTAAATAATGAAAAATCAGTAAGTAGCGCACCCCTCAACATAATATTATGTTGCACGTACATTAACATAACATGTTTCTAATTGTTCTTTTGCCAGCTTGTACCATTACCAAAAACAAAAGAACCAACAGTTAAACAAATTTTAAAAGGCGTTCAGGAAGAAAACTCATCTCAAGAATGTAAAGAAATATTAAATGGAATAACAAACTATTTCAACAAAGCATTGGGTACTTTATTATTATATAAATTTGAAAGACCTCAGTATGATTCACTTTTAAAATCAAAGAAGCCAATGTCAGATATTTATGGAGCTGAACATTTATTGAGATTGTTTGGTATGTTTTTTTGAATATTTGTTTATCCTATTTTAAAAAGTTTATTAACTAATACTTTACTTAAAAACTGTACAGTTAAACTTCCAGATTTATTAGCGATTTCAAATTTAGAAGAGAAAACAATTACACAATTAAAAGAAGTACTTGATAAAGTTTTAAATTATTTAGATAGAAATTCTCAAACATTATTTTTAAAAGAGTATTCAGTTGCTCCCGCTACCTATTTAAAAGCAATGGGTTCCAATTAAATATAGCAGTTGATGATAAATCATATTATTTGTGTTTTTGTATAAAATTTTAATTGTTGTGTTAAACTAAAAAAAATAAATAACTAATTTAATACCACCTCATATATTAAGTTTATCATTTTGAAACGACATTATTTGACTTTAATTATCTGAATTAATAATAATCAAAAGATACTCGCAATTTTAGGTAAAATTAAACTAGATATTTTTTCAGATATTTTTAATTAAAAAAGTTTTTTTTTTTTCATTTTTAAAAAAGCACAGTATATTAAACAATGAATACAACAAATAATAATAACAATACTGTAACATGTGAAATACCATTTTATAAAGTAATGAAAAATACTTTTTTATTTAAAAAAATCCTTCAATCAATTCATGCAACTGAATGGATAGATTATAAAAACCACAAGCAAATTCATTACAACAACCGTATACAATTTAAAGATATAACATCAATGGATTGGTTAATTAATAATAATCAATACCAAATATTAAAATGTAAATTAAAAGCATTTGAATACATAAAATTAGACCATGATACATTGGTTGATTTCTTTCGCAATTCAGTTGAAATAAAACTAGAAAATGATTGTGGTGAAGATAATGAAAATGATATCATTAATTCAGAGTTAATATCATACAATAAAATCAATAACATTAAACAACTCAAAATTGATAAACCATTTTTTAAAGAATTGTTAATTTTATTAATGAAAAATAAAACCATTCAACACCAATTAAAAGAATTTGATCTTCCATTTTTAGCAGTAAAAGGTGAAAATATAGATGCAATTGAAATTTTAACATCCGAACCATATTCATTACCATTGTATCCTTCAACTTTAGAATATGCAATTTCAAATACACATCCTTCAATTGTTTTGGCCATCATAAATTTAATATCAAATAATGCTACTATCAAAATATCACCAGAAACTATATCAAAATCAATTTCTTTAACAATGGTAAATCAATTTCACAAAGAAGTAATGATTAAACTCATTTTAGACAATCCTCAATTATATAGCACCAACACTGATAACAGAATGAATAAAAAAGTTAAACTTGAAAAAAACAACTCTTCAGATGCCGAATTTCAAGAAATTGAAAATCAACTGGATATTATCAAATTGGATGTAATTCAAATGCTGGAATTAAAATCTGATGAAATTAAAACTAAACTATTGGAATTAAATTACATTAAATCAACAAGTCATCAAGAATTAAGAAAAAGATATTCTCAAGAAAAGAAATTAACTTACCTTTTGGATAAAAATGATGCTGTTAAATTAACATCCGTAGAATACTATAAATCAATATCAACACAAATTGATAATATTTTAAATCAAAACGGTAATATAGAAGATAGATTACAAAAAATTCATAGGATATTGGCAATGGAATCAAATGATTTTTACGTTTCATTTTTATCAAAATACGGTACCCCACCAAACAAGAGTGATATTAATTTTGATAAAACTTTTCAAGAGTGCGTTGTATCTTTAAATCTTGATGCATTAAAAAGTTTAATTGGTAATCAAAATGTTAAATGTAGATCATTTTTAGAATTAAAAACTAATTCAAATTTGATTAATTCAATAGTACCCGAATGTAATTTTGATAGTAACAATAATAATTCAATAGATTTCATTAAAATTTATTCTTCACAAGATTTCTTTATAAATTACTCATTGGATATGGCAATCACAAGATTTATGTTTTCAATTGAATCAGAGTCAGTATATATTTCAATTTTAAATGAAATTAAAAATTCAAAAACTTGGGAACTTAGATTTGATTTATTATTACCAGAAAAATGGGATGTCATATTATCAAAATTCAAAGCAGTATCAGATAAAACTATATTGGTTGAATCAAAAGAGTCAATCGATTGGTTATTTGAATTTGTGTTTGAAATTGATATTTTAAAAAAGAATTTCAGAAATATTCAATTTTCAACATGCCAATTAGTAGAGTATTTCAAAGAACAATTAAAATCAAATGGGGTTAATATTGGTGACCTTTATATAGTTGGTAGCACTGATCAATATTATAGTTATCCATTTATCAAATCAATTTATGAAGGAGATTTAAAAACATTAGAATACATTTATCAATTGGAGTTAAATGGTAATTTATTATTTGAAAAACAAATGAAATGGAATAAAACAATAAACAAAATTCAAGAGTTATCAAATGAAAAAGTAATTTCAGTAGTAAAGGTATTAAATTCTAACAGATTCAAATATTTTTCAAATGGATTATTTATGCAATTTATTAAATCTATAGAACACAGGTATAATAGTGAAAATTTTGGTTTGGATTTAAAAGATCATCATATTGAGCATACTATCCAAATATTCATTAAATCAATATTTGATCCAAAATCAACCAATAGAATAATACTATTTCTAAATAGTTTTGATGGTAATTTCAACATTGTTGAAAATAACTCAAATCTATTCATTAATTATTGGAATGAAATTATTCAAAAAAATGTACATCATGATTCAGTTTACATATATTTTAAAAATCAATATTGTAAATATATATTCAAAGGTGAATATTCAACATCAGGAATAATATCAGTGATTCAATTATTGTTGGACCAATATAATAAATCATCAAACAAGTCCACTAATTATTCAATAATTTTTAATCATTTATACAAGAGATTACTTCAATCTCATGATATTACAATTGACAAAGTGTATTATACATTCAATTTATTGTTAAAATCAAATATTATGGTACAACATTCATTTTATCAAGCTTTCTATTACATTGGTATAAAATCAATTAAACTTCAACTTTTTGTAATGGAATTGCCAAAAATCATAGAGTCTTTAAGATATTATGGTAATCAATCGTTTTATTACCTTGACCAACGTATTTTAGATAATGAAAGTCATTCTACAAGATTTAATATTGGTAAACATTTAAAACCTGACTCGTTTACATTTGATTTTATTTATAATTCCACATTTAGTGAAATATTATTTGAACTAATGGGTCAAATTAATTATACAGAAGTTCAAGTTTATGAAAATTATTGTTTAGAATATTTATTGGAAATTAAAAGAATTGATTTATTTTTCAAACAATTGGAAAGTTCAAACCAAATCAATGCATCACTTTCATTATATAGAAGTGCATTAAGATCATTGGATAAAGAAGAATTTAAATCATTTATTCAACGTTGTTTAGATGAATCAATAGCTACATTTAACAACTGTTCAGGTAGATTCTCATTAGAATTAAAATTAAAACATTCAGATACTCTTTTACAACATGGTTTTGAAGTAATCAATACATCATTTACTTCATTTAGTGAAATTATCAAATATGGTGATACATTGATTTCGTTACATACAAATGGTTTAATTTCCATTGACTGTCTTAAGTATTTTATTTGTGAATACCTCACAATAGAAATTTGGGAGTTTTTTATGAAAATTAATCCAGATCATCAATATTTAAAAATTACAAATTCAACAATCAAAAATTCAATCAAACATAAAAACATTGGTTTCTTACAACACTGTTTCAATTCTATAATTAAAAATGATAAAAATTTATTAAAATATTTAAAATCTGAATTATCAAAACATAAAGATTATAAGTATTTAGATTGGTCATTATTCCAACAAACAAACTAAAAAAACATATTCTCTGCAAATTTATAAAAAAAAATAAAAAATTTCTTTTATCCGATTATATAAACTAATTGAATAATTAAAAAAATTTATTTACATGTAATTAATTAATTTGTTGGTTTGTTAATTATTCATCATCATCATCATCATTATCAGATGAAGATACAACTTTTTGTTTCTTTTTTCTTGAATTTGATTTTGAGGAAGCTGGTTTTGGTTTTTGTGGTTTTGGTTCTTGCTGTTTTCTTTTTTTTGAACCACTAGTTGATTCCAAAGCAATTGAAAAATCTTCTTTGTCATCATCTTTTAATAGAGTTTTAAATTCGAGGAAAATTGATTTTTGTGAAGCTAAATTTGATAATAAATCAGATTCACTTGGTAATGTTGAAAATGGGTAATTGTTATCTGTAAATATAATTGATTCGGTCAATGTTAAACTTAATTTATCTGAACCACTACCTTCTAAAAATGATTTTAATTTATCAGATGTAATTGAATATGTTTTCAATAGGAATTTCTTTAATTGTAACATGAAAACAATTAACATCGAATTTAAAAAGTTCTTATGAGCAGATTTATCCAATTTCTTACTAGTTTTATCATTTGCTCTTGCATCTTGAGTAGTTTCAGATTTCTTTTTAATACTACTGTTTAGCCAAGATTGAATTTCTGATAAAAGGAAACTTGCATTTAATGAAACTATTTTATCAACAATTTTGATTACAATTAAGATTTCATCCATATTACCATATGGTAAACTTGCCAAAATTTCAAATATAAATAATAAATATTCCAATTCACTATATTTATAATCTTTAATTGATTCAAAATTTGATGTGATACAAGATAAAAATGCGCTTCTACTTTGTTTTGATGTTTTAAATAATAAATAAAATCTTGAAATACCTTTTGTAACTGTATTATATGGTGATTCTGGAAAATAAAAGCACTACAAGCATTAATATATTATTATAATATTTAAAATATTGATAAAACTATTACTACTTACTTGAATTTAAATCTTTATGAAATTTAAAAGTTAATTTTAAACTTTCACTAACTCTTTTGAATAATGATAAACCATGTTTTTGATTTAATGAAATCAAAGTATTGTATGCCAATTCTGAAATTTTACGATTTGGATCAGTTAACAATGTAATGATAAATGGTAAACTATCCAATGGATTTAAAATACCTTGTCTGATAATGAGTTCAACAGTTGAAATTGAAGTTAATCTTACAGATTCATCAGGTTCAACTAAAAATTTAACCATTGATGGGAAATACTTTTGAATGGATGAAACCAATGATTCTGAGTTAAGATCGATTCTCATTGAAACAATTGAATCTGGTTTTGCATCGATAGCGGCTGCAATGTTTTTTGAGTCTTGAATTGTTTTAATCTGTTTTTTCTTGTCTTCATTATTGTATTTAATATCGTTAGCACTTGCACCGACTAAATCTAAATTCTTTACTTGGTCCATTTCTTTTTCCAATAAATCAAAATATAATTTCATAACTGTTTCTTTGATTTTTGGTTCAATGGTCGCACTTGAAAAAGATTTTGAAAGTAAATCTTTAATTACATCTTTGCCAAGTATTTTTGGTGATGAAATGATAATGTTACCAATGGACTCCAATGATTTCGAAACTACATCTTTATCTTGAGCAAAGGTGAATAAACGAGAAATGATTGCAATTAAATAATTAATTAAATCTGCAGGTTTGATATTGATTTTCAATGTTTGGTTAACACAACCACCATGATACTCTTCAAAATCAAAATAACGTATAAACAAACCAACCATATATAGAGAACGTAATATTTCACCTTTGGTAATATTTGTGCAATTCTTTAACATCCAAACTGATTTGCCCAATTGATTTGAAAGCAATTCATAATGTTTACTACATTTATCAACCAATACACATAGACATTTAATGGATGCTGAAACAATTGCAGTACCTTGTTTTTCAATCAATACAATTAAGTCAGATTCAACACGAGTAAGAAATTGTTGATCATTATGTGGAATTAATGGAAGTGTATGTTCTAGAATGTAAATAATACAACTGAATTTATTATATTGATCAAATGGAATTGGTTGATTTGGATCATCTGGTTTTAAATATGGATGAAGAATTGAAACAAATGGAATGAGAAATGAAGGATCAACACGACAAAATATTTGTAATGTTTTGAAAATACCTTGGTACTCTTGTGGATTTTTACATTTTCTTTCGTCTAAGTTAACCAACATTTCAATCAATGTTGAGCAAATCTTTTTAGACATTGTCATAACTTGAGTTGACTCTTTATCCATTTTCTTTTTATTTGCCGCACTAATTGTGGTTGTTGATGATGTACCACCAGATCTATTTACCATTTTTTGAATTAATTCAACAAACCAATCATCTTGGTCAACAGAGTATTTTGAAACTTCAATAATTTGTCTAACTTTAATAACTTCTGGATTATTATTAAAACCAACTATATTATCATTGTTGTTGTTGTTGTCACCATTTGAATTTTCATAAAATCTTTCACTAAACCATAAGTCTTGAAATGTTTTCAATACTAATTCTTTAATTGAATCTTCATCTGATAATCTTGAAGCCAATACTTTACAAATGGAAGGTAATTTTGGATGTTGCATATGTGTTAAACAAATTTCATTCAATGTTTTAACGACACGTCTTCTAACACTAATACCTTTGTCAGAAATTAAATCACAAATTAAATCAATGTACCTCCAAGTTAATTCTGGTTTGATTGCAATGTATTTACCAACTAAATCAACTGTATGTTCACGTACTGAAATGGATTCATCTATAAATCTATTTTTAATTGCTTTTTGTACACGTTCATCTGCTAAAATTGATGGATCTGCTTCAATTACCGATATAAATGATTTCATTGCTTTAGCACGTGCTTTAATTGATGGATCAAATAGAATTGAAAGTAAATGAACCAATAATACATTTACAATTTGAAATACTGAAACTGATGAAATTGTTATCTTTCTAATCATTTTAATTGCATCATCTCTATTGCAAATAAATGATTTATTAAAATTGGTACCGGTGGTTGTTGTAGTAGAGATATTATCAATTGAACTATTTTCATCTAAATTACCATTATCATCCAATTGAAAACTCCAAATTGAAGATTGTTGATACTGTTGATTATCAATACCCCATTGTGATAAAAAGTATTTTCTAGATAATAAATTATCTTTGGAAGTTGCACCAGATACAGTTTGATCTAACCAAGATGCAATTAAAAATTGTTTTGATGTTGTTAACCAACTTTCTTTTGTGGTTGATTGTTCTTCCAAATAATTTAATATTAATTGTTGATAAATTTCTTTTTCGCTAATTGTTAATTTTGAAAAAGTTAAAATAGATGGATCTTCATCATCATCAATATCATTATCATATTCATCCATTGCTGATCTTTTCTTTGTTGGTCTTTTCTTGTACTTTTCTTTTTTATCATTCTCTAATAAATTTGAACAGTAAACATTTGAATAATCAATAAATTGTGTTTTAACTTTACATGAAACACAACACCATTTCTTGCTGTTTGTTTGTTGATTATTATTTGGTGCACAATCTTCATGAAACAATGTACCACATTCATTACATTTAATTGTATAAATATTTGAACCTGGTTTATCGCATACACATTTAATTGATGAAGTGGATGATGTTGATGTTGAAGAAGTTGATGATGAACCTGATGAAGAAATGTTTGATGATGATGATGATGGTTGATTACCAATTATACTAAGAGAAATTTCATCTTTTGATAATGATAATTCTTGTTTTAGTTTTGTTAAAAGTGAACCTAATAAATCAATTGAAACCAATCTAAAACTTGGATCAACCTTTTGATGATCAATTACTTGCATTACAGTAACACCAAATAAATGAAGAATAAAACTAGCAGCAGGCCATTCTGGATGATCTAAAACAGTGAGTAAATCTTGAATGAAATTTTCCAAAAGTATGCGATATTCAGAACCCGGTTCGTCGTGATGTTTCTCTGAACACTTTTCAATGAAATATAAAATTACCATACTTGCAAATTGTTGTGCTTCTTTCAATGAAAATTTAGATTGTTGTTGTTGTTTATACTTTTCCAAATCATATAAACTTGGTTTACAAACTGAACCTTGAATCAATTGAATTAACAATGCTGATACATTTTGAATTGACTTATCTTTGGATATCTTGTAGCAACGTGTAACATTCTTTTTTGAATTTAAATTGGTTTTTGATAAATTTGGTAAAATATCATCAAATACAGTTTTTCTAATACCAGAATACTTTAGATATGTATTTCTAATTACACCAATTGAACCAAGTTGAATGAAATTAATACCTTCAATAAATAATGTTGGTATACACATATCCAATAATATTGTAACACATTGATCAGTTAATCTAATATTGGCTGAAGTTTCAATCATCCATGATATTCTTTCCAATATTTCTGATACCTTATTTGATAATATTGTAAATTTTGTTAATTTTGATTTGATAATTGGTTTTGATGAATTTGCAGAAGTTGATTTCTTTTTATTTGATGATTTCTTATCATATGGATTTTCATCTTCTGATGAATATTCATCTTCCGAATCCTCTTCTTCATCTTCTTCTTCTGGATTTTCTTCTTGATCATCATCATCATCATCATCTTGTTTAGCCTTTGTACGTTTCTTTGATTTCTTTTCTTTTGGTGATTTCTTTTCAAGTTTGTGGGTTTTAAATGAAGAATTTAGATGACCAATTACATTTTCAAATACTTGATATTTTAAACATGTTAAAATTTCAAATAATTGATCTTCCAACAATATCGATGATAATTGTTCACTAATATCTGGCATCATCAATAAATTTAATGTAAATAATGAACATTCCAATGCAAACTCAACACGTTGAAATTGATTTTCAAAGTGAACATCCTTTTCATCAAATGATAACGATACTGAACTTGGTTCTTGTGCAAAACGAATAAGTATCTTTGTTAACTTTGTACACTTTTCCAATGATACATCCTTTAATAATCCCATTTTTGAACATGTTTGAATTTCTTTACCAATATCTTCTAAAAATTTTGAATTTATTACATTGGTTTGTTTTTGTTTTCCCGCATCAAAATATTTTAATATTAAATTAAATACTTTTTGGATTGGTTTTTCTTCTTCAATCTGTTGTCGTTCTTGTTCTTTTTGTTTTTTTTGTTCTTGTTGTTGTTGCTGTTGTTGCTGTTCTTGTTCTTGTTCTTGTTGTTGTTGTTGTTATTGTTCTTGTTGTTGTTGTTGTTGTTGTTGTTGTTGTAATTGTAATTGTTGTTGTTTTTGTTGTTGAAAATGTTGAATTTGAGGAGGTAAAGGTGGTTTTTGTAATTGTAATTGTTGTTGTATATG
>JACAFY010016140.1:0-15869 GCA_015252635.1 Dictyostelium capitatum | reverse complement strand
CTCCCAATGATATATATAAATTTTGGCCTTTTATTAAAGCATTATATTTCAATACGTTATAATTATGGGAGATGGTTTTTAATCGTTGGATTTTCTAAATTAATTACAACTATCATTTCAAAATGAGGGTATAATTTAAAAATGGTTGTTTTATCACAATTCATTATGAAACAGCTAAATTAAATTATACATAAGTAGAAAAAATATATATTGTGCAGTAATCAATTTTATTGTTTGATATCAACAATAAAAAAAAGATGGCATTATTATTATTATTATTATTATTATTATGTTTTTTTTTTTTTTTATTTATATTATAATATAAATTTTTTTATTTGTTTTATAAAAAAAAAATTATTTATTTTTATTTAAAATTTTTTTTTATTTTTTTTTTTTTTTTTTTTCTTTTTTTATATTGTTATTGTTGATTATTATTGGGTGGTTATTTATTTATTTATTCAGCATGAACTGGTTCAGCTTGTTGTTCTTGTTGTTCTTGTTGTTCTTGATTATTTCCACCATTATTACTATTTAAATTACTAAAATATAAAACATCATTATCTGGATCACTTTGTAATTCTTTTATGGCCTCTTCTACTTGTAAATTATTTGAAAAATTTGGATTTAAATAAACTTTTGATAGAATTTCTGCTGTAACTAATCTAACATTTGGCACAGAGTCACGAACTAATTGTAAAAGAATGGATAAAAAGTTTTGTTCAAAATAGGTTGGTTCCAATTGATCAATTAGATAACCACATATTTTAGTGAAAACTTGTCTATTTGAAAATGATGGATCTTTACCTAAACTTTTAATACTGTCAATTGTCGCTTTTTTTAACTCTTCAATTTCTTCTAATGTTGGTTGGTGTTCATTATCATTTATATTATTATTATTATTGTTATTATTATTATTATTATTTACATCTATATTACTATTACTATAATCGTTTTCACTATTTAAAATCTTTAAAATTAAATGACCAACACTCGATGCTGCATAGGTTCTAACCTTTGCAACAGAATCATTTAATAAAGTAATTAAAATTGGTGATAATTGAGTAAGATTTGTTTTTAAATTAAATAAATCACACATTTCACCTATTTGTCTGTAAAAAGAATTTAATATTAATATATATTATATTAATATATATTATATTTAAAAACTAACTTACTTTGAAATTAATTTTCTAAATCTCCATTTACTTGGATCATTTACAAAACCATGAATAATTGGGATGTATGATTCTCTTTGAATTGGTTCCAAAGTTTTTAAAAATTGTGAAAAATGTCTAACTACACCAACTCTAACTTCGTCTAAATCCTGTAAGAACAAATTAAAGCATTGTACCAATGATGCTTTAGTTTCAACGGGTCCTAATATCTTTGCTATTTCATGAATTGAATGTGATAATGTTCTTCTAACTTTCCACTGTAATAGATATTTATTGGTTAATAGCTAAATAATAATTGCTATTATTTCTATTATTACTACTACTAATAAGTATATCTTACATTTGTATCTTTAACTAATGTTAAATAAGTATCTTTTAATTCAGGCCATCTTGAACTACCAACTGTATATAAAACAGCCGGGAAATTGAATGCACAATGTGTAACTAAATCACTATCTGGGAATTTAATTGTTGATGGATTAATCATATTGGTATATAGTAGTAATAATTTTGGTGTAATTTGTGATCCTTCGAATGTTGCAATAAATGGTCCTAAATTTTGAAATGCTGTATTATTAACCCATCTAGATGTCTGTAACAAATTTAAAAAAGTGGTTAATATAATATCATACTAATGTAAATATTATTTAATCCAACATTTAAATATTTACATCTTCACCAACAAATTCTTCAAAAACTGGAATTAACTTTGAATATCTTTCAATTGGTGAAATATTTTGACTAATTACTATTAAAACTTCTGCACAACCTTTTCTAACTGCCCACATTTCATCTTTTGATAATTGAACAAATATTGGTAACTGTAGGAATCAAATATCAATGTTAGAAACCAATTTAAAGTTTTCATCATACATAAATCATTACTTACCAATAATTCAGTTGTATCTTTAACGCCAATTGTTTGACAAATTCCACCTAAATTTAATGCAATTGATTTTCTAACTCTAAATGAAAGATCGTTTGCTAATTTATTAATAAATGGTAAAATAATTGATTTTGTTAACTCTTCTCCTAAAATTGGTGATAAATTATGACATAACTAAAAAGCAATGATAATAATAGTAGTAATATTAGTATGATATTTATGTATACGCAAATTATATGTGAACACATATTTAAATTTACTTACATTTGCAGCTTGAACTCTATGTTCCTCATCAGTTGAATCATTTACTAATGATTTAATAAAAGGTATTAAATGAACTTCAATATCTTGATGTTTAATAATTCTAGCCATATCTTGAAGTGATTCAACTGCAGACATTCTAACTTGTGGATTTCTATCAGTTGTTAATTGAGCAACTATTGGTAATAGACTTCTCAATGTTTTTTGGTAACCATCATCGCCACCGTTTTGAATATAACTTTCACAAACTGATGGAATTTGTTCTACCAATGCTTGTCTTATAACTGGTTCACTATCACTAACTGTTTCTTCTATAAATGTAATTAAAATTTCATTTGCAAGGTTGAATTGAATTTTAATTAAATCTGAAAATTCTCTAACCACATATAGTCTATGTAATACAAGATCACTCTTTACATATTTCTTTATCTTTTCAATTAATGGTAAACTATCATCAATAATAAATTCATTACCATTTGTTTCTTCTGTATGGATAAAACCGTTAGATCAGTAAGGAGGGAATAAGGTAATCTCCATATGAGAACTTATATTTTTATACATACCTATGTTATCATAATTATCAGCATCTGATAATCCAATAAAATCAGACATATTATATATATGTATTTAAGTTTTATCTATATATGTATTATATATAGTTTATAGTTTTGGGTGTTTGTTAAATTTTATGGCTATCGCAATAAAAAAAAATAAAAAAAATAATTGAGCGGATGAAAAAAAAAATAAAAAAAAATAAAAAAAAAAATAAAAAAAATTATTTTAAAATTCATTTTTGATTAATCTTTGTGATTATGTGTCAAAAAGATAACTAAATTTGTTACATGAATATGAAATGAAATGAAATATGATATATATTTTTATTTTTAACGATTAAACCATCTAACTTTTTTAAATCCCCAAAATGCAAGACCAACAAATATAAAGATATAACCAAATATTGCAGCGGTATCAATGTATCTCATCCATTTATGGAAACCATAAGTTAACATAAAATCATCACCATTGGTAATTGGACAATAGAATTTTGAAGCAATTTGAACACCATTTTCTATGATTGGTATTTCCAATGCACCTTTATTATCAGTACATACAAATGTTAATCCAGTGAATTCATTTGTACAAGATGCTTCCAAAGGATACCTTAGCCAATCTAAATAATGAGCCCAAATATAACCATTTGGATAATTTGGTCTTGTAATAACGAAACCACCAAATAATGTTGAAAGTGATAAACCAACACCACATATAGTTGATGCCATAACTTCATTTGGTAAACAAATTGCGAGACATAAACCAAATGCATCATACATTATATAAGTTATAATGAAAACGAATAGACAATACCAGAATTTTGACGAATGTCTACCAGCGTCTAAACCTGCAAGGAAGAATGTAGGTACAATGTAAAGTACACCAGTTGATAGAGTAAATGGATATGAAGTGAGTACATATGAAATCATATATGCAGTTGAATGATAAAAACCTGCTGTAACTTCACGATAGAATACACCACGTTCCAAAACTGTAGTTGGTATATTACCAATTGCAACCATACCTGCAAAAATGAATGAAAAGAATAATAATGATACACGACCTCTTGCATCTTGTTGTTCATAATCCATACGAACAAATAATGTACCTAATAATACTGCTAACAAAATAGAACGAATACAATTTGAAACTATAATTGATGGACGTCTAATACGTGATAACCAAGATCTCATACATAATGCACGAAATTGAGTAGTCCATGAACTTGCATACATTGAATCATATGATTTAATTTCATAATCATCTGGAATTAATTGACTATTCATTACTTCATATTCTTTTTTACAAATATCTGATTCTTCATATGATTTCTTTGGATCTAATAAAACCATTTCACCAGTGTTTGGATCTTTAATCATTTTATCATCATCTGCCAAAGTCATTACAAAATCTGCTGGATTAATATGTGGTTTAATGTTCATACCCAATTTTGAACAATAATCTAATATGACACTACTATCTTTACCCAATGGTCCAAAATAAATTGTTTCACCACCTTTTTTCAAGAGAAGTAATTGATCAAAGAATTCGAAAATAGCAGCTGATGGTTGATGTACAGTACAAATAACAGTTCTTTTCATTACTTTAGCAATTTTATCAATTACATCAATTACTTTATAAGCATCACCTGAATCTAGTCCAGATGTTGGTTCATCTAAAAATAGAATTTCAGGATTTGACGCTAATTCAACACCAATATTTACACGTTTTCTTTGAGATACTGATAAACCATTACCAAGTACACCAATTTTTAAATCTTTAATTGAAGATAATGATAATACTTCAACAATTTGATCAACATACATTTCCCTTTCTTCAAATGTAACATCTGGTGGTAACCTACATCTTGCACTAAATGCAATTGCTTCTCTAACAGTTTGAGTTGGTGGTAATACATCCATTTGTTCAACGTATGCTCTAATTCTATTTGTAAATTTACTTGGTGGTTGACCATTAATTAAAATTTCACCTGTAATGTATCCACCAGTTTTACGTTGAGCTAAAACATCTAATAATGTTGATTTACCTGCACCTGAAGGACCCATTAATGCTAACATTTGACCTGGTTTAACGTATCCATCAATTTCATTTAACAATTGTCTTTTTTGACTGATTTTTTTCTTTGGATTATCTGGATCATCCATTTTTACATCAACTGAATATGATAGCTTTTTAAATTGTAAATAACTACCAATTTCCGATGAAATATCTTTACCTGGTTTACCACCCTTTGTAACTTTATTATCACTACTACTCTTTATATCAACAACTGCAATATTTGGTGAATTCAAAAAATTTGGAGAATTTAAATTATTTGGTGATTTAATTGTATTACGTCTTTTTATATTACCACTTGAATTATTTAATAATGGTGAAGTTGGTGTAATGTTATTGTTGTTATTAATTGATCTTGAAGATATTGGAGTTGGAGTTGGTTTAACATCAATTATTAAATCATCATCATTTGATCTTGAACTATTTGAATTGACATTACTATCAATATCAACATCATCATCATTATTATCACTTATTCTTTCTAATGCTTCTGTTGAAATGATATCATTTTCATTATCTTCTTTTGCTGTTTTTACTTTTTTCTTGGTTTTTAATTTTTTAACTGCCAATTTTGTTTTTTTATCTTCAAAATTCAAATATTTCAATGCAAAGAAACAAGCAGTATAAAACGCAACAATGTATGCAAATAAAATACCATAAACAACCCATTTAAAATAATCTGGATTTGTTATACCAAAAGATGCCATAATTTGTTCACCAGATGTAAATTGACAAACTTGATTACCACCAAAACCTTCTGGATATGGTAACATGTTATCAGCTGTTAATGGTGGTAATAATTCATCATCTTTACAGCCATATGCTTGACCAGAGAATTCATTAATTGATAAACCCTGGAAAATCCACGTGTAGGGGCTTATATAATATAGCCATATCCACCAACCTCCAATTGTATTCTTTGGAGCAGTGAAACCTGAGAATAATAACCACATTGACAAAATAACCGAAGCTAATACATTTGCAATTTCAATTGTTGGTGATACTGCTGCACACATTTTAGCAAATGATAATGATAAATTATCAGTACTATAACGATCTCGGCAATTAGTATTTATATTTTAACATTTAATTGTAATTATTTATCTATTAAACTACTTACATAATTAATAAACCCAAGAAATAAACAAACCTAATAAAACTAGGCCTTAAATTAGCTAACCAATAAACAATTGGACCAAAGAATAATACTTCTAATAAACCAGCAGGCATATCACAAATTACACTTGAAATAAAGTATGCACCAGTTTTATAATAGTACATTGCTTTTTGAGAATAAAACACTTTTCTTTCAGCAAAGAATGAATTTACAGCGGCAAACGAAGAGAAAATAATTGTAGTCATAATAAAGAATAATAAACCAAACCTATCCATTGCACCACTTTGATTATGACCAATTCTCCAAAATAATGTACCAAGTATTAAACCAAAAAATATACCTTTCAAAACACGTGTTGCAAAATTATAATAATTTCTACGAATCATTGTAAAACCACGTAATAAACATACACGTGTTTGGTACAATAATCCATGTGGATAACTTTCTAATTCTTTAACTGTACTATCAACTAAATAATCTGGTTTTTCATCATCTACAATACCATCTTTATTTGCTTCCAATTTGTCCATTAAATCTTTATAAAGTTCACTTTCTCTATATGCTTTTACAAAATCTTTAGATGTTCTACATTTTGGTGGTGTAATTGTTGAATAACGTTCAGGAGCATCAACAACTTCTTGAAAGAATTCAGCAGGATTATTATGTGATGGACATACAAAACCCAATCTTTCAAAGTAACCCAATGCGTCAGTCATTGGACCAAAATAACAAATTTTACCTTTATTCATAATCATTAAATTATCAAATAATGATGTTAATTGAACACTTGGTTGAAGTAATGTAATTAATGCAGGTGAGTACCCATAGGTTACAAATTTCTTTACATCACTAAGAATTTCAAATGAAGTACTTGAATCTAAACCAGAAGTTGGCTCATCCATTAATAGTAGATTACTACCTTTAATTACACCAACACCAATAGTAACACGTTTCTTTTGACCACCACTTATACCTCTAATAAAATTATCACCAACAACTGTATTTTCACTTTCCCTTAATCCCAATAAATCCATACAATTATTAACAGTTTCTTCTTTTTGTTCTTTTGTTAATTCTTTTTTACCCAAACAATCCAATGCAAATCTAAATGTTTCTTTAACGGTTAATGTTGGTACATGAATATCATCTTGTGTTACATATGATATATCACGATGATGATTTAAATGATTTATTGGATGTCCATTAAATAATAATTCGCCTTGAAAATGATTATCTTTTAATTGTCCTGCCAACATTTGAAACATTGTACTCTTACCACATCCTGGTGTACCCAAAATCAATGTCATTTCTTTTGGTTTCAAATAAAATGATACATCATCTAGTAATTTAATTTTAATCTTTTTATTTTCACGATGTTTCACAGTATATGTTGCATGTTTACAATACACATATAACCCTGTTTTATCATCTGGTCTTGTTTTTTTAATTTTTAATGTTAATTCATCATTTTCGTGATTTGGTATTAATTCTTCTAATGGTATTGGAAAATATTGATCATGTTTAAATTTTTCACTTGATATTTGTTCATGTGGTTGATTTATATTTGATGTTGATGTTGATTCTTCTTCTTCTTCATTATAATTATTATTAATATTATCAATATCTTCTCTATTTATTGGAATTGATAAATTTGGTGAATTATTATTATTATTATTATTATTATTATTATTAATATTAATATCACTATCTTTATCTTTTGGATCCTGTTTTGCCATATTTTAGGCAAGTCACAGTATATATTTTTTGTTAATTATTTTTAAATATTCGTATGTGCGTGTGTAAATTTATTTATAAAAATAATGAATTTTAAAATTATTTGTAGATATTATTTTTTCGTATATACATTTAAAAATAATAATATTGGTATGGTTAGGTAAAAACTCATTCTCAAAATGTTAATATTGTATATATTGTGACACACACACATAAATGGAAAAGTTCGTGTGTGTGTGGGGTTTTTTTTACAATATTTTATCCAAATTGATAAAATTTAAAAAAAACACACACTCATAACAACAACAACATTCGATAATAGAAATAATTAAATAAATTCAAATAAAAACAAATAAAACAAATAAATAAATTATTTGTAAAAAAATCAAAAATAACAAATTAAATAATTTATTATATTATATATTGTCATTATTAATTTATTTTTTAAACCAATTTAGCTCACTTTTATTATTTTCTATTATTGAATTTTTTAAATATAGTATTAATAATTATATTTTTTTCCATGGACACGAATTTGTTTAATTTATAAGAAATATGAGTGTGTGGGGGGTTGAACTAGATTCTGATTTTCCAAATTAATTATAAATCTCGAATGTTCATTGTTTCAAATATGGAATTTTAAAACATGTGTCATAAATTTTAATTTTATCATATTAAATATTTTTAATTATGTATGTTTTAATAATTGATCCTAAAAATAGAAATAAATTTAAACAACACCCACACTTACCAAACACACACAGGCATACATCTTTTTTTTTTTTATTTAAATTCTGTGTGTTTTTGTGTATTTTTTTTTTTAAAATATAATAAAAAAAAAAAAATAACTCATCACACATTTTTTGATTTTAATTTTTTTTTAAAATTTCTTTATTTGTATGTAATAGAATTAAACATTATTTTTTTTTTTATGTATATATACTGTAAACTCAATCATATTAAAAAATAAAATTAAATTTAAAATAGTTTTTTATTAATAATTTAAAATGGATACAACATTATGTGATAGTAATGGTAGTAATGAAAATAATGTATTAAATAATAGTAGTAAATCATATCAATTATATTCAAGTTTGGATTCAGCCTTAAATAATTCACAAGATAACAATGATATTGATCAAGACTTATTAGATGGTATTGATGATTTATCTTCATTTGACGAAAATGATCCTGCAATTTTAAAAGAAATTGGTGATTACGATTTAAAATCATTAGAATCATATGAATTATCATTAGAACAAAAGTTTAGATCAGAATTAACAGAATCATTTAGAACTGAATTGGAAGAAGCTGAAAAGAAATATGAAGAATCATTACGTAAAACATTAACAATAAACAAACAACATACATCATCATTATCAGATTCATCATCATCAATATCATCAACATCTTCAATTTCATCAACATCTTCATTTGTATCAAGTGATAATGATGAACAACAACAATCAAATAATGAAGAAGATGATAGTAATAGTAATTATGAACATCAAGATATTGAAAAAGAATTAAAAGAAAATAGAGAAACATTAAAAAATGCTAAAAAAACAATTGCGTCATTAATTGAGCAAATATCAGACTATCAAACATTAATTGAAGAAGAAAAAGAAAGGGAAAAAGAAGAATTGGTTGAACAATTTAATCAACAAATTGATGAAATGACAGAAATAATTGAATTTTTAAAAAATGAAAAACAATCAATAACTCATAATAACATTAAAAATTTAGAAACATTAATGAAAGAAATAGAATTAATTGAAGATACAAATACAAATTTAAAACAATCATTGGAAAGAGAAAAGTCTGAAAATATAAAATCAATGGAAACCATATTCAAATTAAAACAAGAATTAATTAATAGTAAAATTCAATATGATGAATTATTACAACAAGATGGTGCATCACAATCAACATCATCCAATCAATTACTACAAGATAAATTCTTTTCAAAAGTACTATTAGAATTTCAAGTTGATCAAGGTAATATTTCAAATGTTAAATTAATTCAAAACAATGATGGTAACAACTCAAATGGTATTATTGTTAATAGATCAATGATTGAAATTGAAAATGAAAACAACAGTTTAATGAAGAAATTAATTGATGAAAAAGAAATTAGAGAGCAAGTTGAAAATCAATTAAAAGAAGAAAGGATGAAATCTGAAAATAGCAAATCTAATATTGAAGAATTGGTTAAAAATATAAAGAAATTATTAAAAGATCATACATTTGTATTAAAAGAATTTGAAGAAGAAAAATCAAAGAGTCAATTAAAATCTGATCAAATTAATGAATTGAAATTGAAATTATCAAACCAACAATCATCAACATCAACATCTTCAAACACCAATACAAATTCGCCAACTTCATCAAGACCAAAATTAATTCATAGAACTACAACATCAATTGATTTTATAAAAAATCAAAAACATAATAGATCAGGTACATTTGGTACTGATTTATCAACATTATTACCAAATGGTAAACCAAATTCAAGCACAATTACACCATCAATAATAACAACAACAGAAACATCATTAACAACAAATGAAAATACTACAACTTCAATTAATAATACATCTTCAGTTAATGCAAATATATTAACTTCGCCACCAAGAAGAGTATCAGTACAATTACCACCAAAACCAAATGTTTCAAAACAACCATTAATTACAACAATTACACCAACTAAATTATCAATTGAAACTCCACCTGTATCACCAATTTCTCCAATTTCCTCATTATCAAATTCAGATGATCAAGATAAACCTAATAATACTGAAGAAACAATAAAGAAATCATTTTCAAATAGTTCAATTGGTAGTGAAAGTAGATTACTAAGAAGAAGTTCCGCATTATTTGACTTAAGAAATGAAAATACAGAATCAAAAAATAATCAACAATTAATTAATAATAACAAAAGCAATATGGATTTAATGATTAAATGGTTAAATGAAGATCCAACATCATCACCAATTCAATGTATGGTTGAAGTTGGTAAATATATTTGGGTTGGTGGTAGTGATGGTTTAATTAAAATTATAAATAAGAAAACACATGTATCAATTTCAAATAAGAATTTACAAAATCATAATCATGGTGGTATCTATCAAATGATTGTTGTTGGTAAAACAGTATGGAGTTGTAGTAGAGATAGTAAAATAAGAGTATGGTCAAGTAAATCCGGTAAATTATTAAAAGAATTGGAAGGTCACTCAAATCATGTTACATCATTATTACTTGTTTCAGAAAATGAAGTATGGTCAATTTCAGCAGATATGACAATTAGATTATGGAATGTTACAACATATAAATGTATAAAGAAAATTGAAACTAAAAACTACCTCGTTTCGATGACATTTGTATCAAATGATAATGAAGTTTGGATTGGTACAGAATCATCAATTTTAAAATACAAATGCTCAACATATGAACAAACTGGCATATTACAAGGTCATAAAAAGATGGTACATTGTTTAATTGTTGTTAATCGTTTAGTTTGGTCAGCTAGTAGCGATAATACTATTTGTGTTTGGGATCCAATTACCTCAGTTTGTGTTAAACAATTCAAACAGCATACAAGTCGTGTATTTTATTTATTAAATGTTGATAATCAACATGTTTGGAGTTGTGATTGGAGTAAAACAATTAAAATATTTGATGTTTCAACATTGGAATTACATAGAGAAATTGAACCAGTTCACAAAGATGCTCTTAGTTGTTTAATTAAAATTCAATTATCTGATAATAACTATCAAATTTTAAGTGGTTCTTGGGATCATACAATTATAATTTGGAAATTATCAACAACAATCAACAACAATGTTTTAACATCTAGTAATGGTGATTGTGGTAGTAGTAGTTGTGAAAATTCACCAATTAATAGTAACAATGTTGTTAATAATTCCATTTTAAATTCAACAGAATCAAATAATAACAATAACACAAATATCATTGGCAAACATAAAAAATCAAGTAGTAGTAATGCATTACAATCACCATCATCATCGTCAAATTCATCACCAAAATCAAATCATGCACCAAATCACAATACAATGGCAGCAGGAGGTGAAAAACAAAAAAGAGGTTCGGTTCGTTTATCAAGTATATTTAAAAAAGATAATTCAAGTACAAATTTACATATTACTAGTGGCAGTGGTATGACAGCAAGTCAAAGTACTCCAAATTTCCCTACATCTCCTGAAAATGAAGAGTATTTAAATTACATTAATAACCATAAGCACCAATTAGAAAAGATATTATCAAATGTTCAAAATCCAGTTTGTTCAATTTGTCAATTAAAAATCAAACCAAAGAAACCAATATTACAATGTCGTTTATGTGCTAATTGTATCCATTTAGAATGTCATGATAAATCATTAAATAATCCTTGTTCTGCAACTTTAAATAAATAGAATAAAAATAAAATAAAATAAATAATATACGGTATAAAGTATTTACAAGCATCAATTTGTAGATATGAATGTGTCTTTTTAAAAATCTGCATAAAGTTTTATTACCTTTAATGATTTTTATTTATTTTTTTTACATTGATATTATCATAAATTATAATAATAAAATAAATTAGTTATTTAAATACATTATGAATAAATCAAACTAACAATAATAAAAAAATGTTGATATTGTTGTTATTATATATATTTATTTATTTATTTTATTTATGATTTTTTTTAAAAAAATAGATGACTTGATTGAAAAAAAGAATGTAATGAACAAGTTGATGGTTGATGATTCACATATGATCAAACCTTTTAATATCTTCTGTTTAAAGTAGTTTCAACTTCACATGGTTCAATATTCCAAATTTGTTCAGCATATTCTTTCATTGCTCTATCAGATGAGAAGAAATAAGTTGAAGCACTATTGATAATTGATTTTCTAACCCATTGTTCTGGTGTTTTCCAAAGTGCATCAACTTCAGCTTGTGCATCTAAATACATTGGGAAATCTTGAACATTCAAATAGAAATCACTATGGAGTAATGAATCTAAAATTGGACGGAAAATTTCTGGTGAACCAAATGTACCCAATTCAATATTTAAAAATACTTCTTGAAGACGTGAATCAATGACAACTTCTTTTTGATTAACTTTTTCACGAGCAGCATCAATTTCATCTTTTTTCAAACCGAAAATGAATAAATTTTCAATACCAACTTCTTCTGCAATATCAACATTTGCACCATCTAATGTACCAATGATTAATGAACCGTTCATTGTGAATTTCATATTTGATGTACCAGATGCTTCAGTACCTGCAGTTGAAATTTGTTGATTAATATCAGATGCTGGAACAATAACTTGAGCAATTGAAACATTATAATTTGCAATGAATACAACTTTGAGATATTGATCAACTTCTTTATCACGATTAATTACTTCTGCAACTGAATTAATGAGTTTAATAATTCTCTTGGCCATGACGTAACCTGTCGTATATGTACATGTTTAAAAACCATATTATTAATATCAATAATGTTTTTATATATTAATAATAAATGAATAATTAATGTAAATATTTACCTGGAGCAGCTTTTCCTGCAAATATGACAACTCTTGGTACAACATCTTGTCTATCTTTTGGTGACATCTTTTTAATTGTAAGATAACGATAAATTACTGAAAGAATATTTAAAAGTTGACGTTTATATTCATGAATTCTTTTAATGTGAACATCAAATAATGAATTTGGATTAACAGTGATACCACAATTCTTTTGAATGAAATCAGCAAGACGTTGTTTATTACATTGTTTAACGTATTTCCATTCTTGAATTAATTCTGGATTATCCATATGATCTTTAATACCTTTAACCAATTCTAAATTTGTAGTCCATTGATCAGTACCTAACCATTTAGTGAGAATTGTTGATAAACCTGGATTAGCTTGTTCAATCCAACGTCTTGGAGTTACACCATTGGTTTTATTTTGGAATTTTTCTGGCCATAATGTAGCAAAATCTGGGAATACTTTATTTCTAACCAATTCAGAATGCATTGCAGCAACACCATTAACACAATGTGAACCAACAATTGCCAAATGAGCCATACGTACTTTCTTTTCATCACCTTCTTGAATAATTGAAAGACCTCTCATTCTATTGATATCACCTGGCCATTTTTGAGTTACTTGAATAAGGAAACGATGATTAATACCATAGATTAATTGCATATGTCTTGGTAATAAATCTTCCAATAATGATACTGGCCACATTTCTAATGCTTCTGGTAAAATTGTATGATTGGTGTATGCAAATGTTTTAGTAACAATATCCCATGCTTCTTCCCATTGTAAACCTTCTTCATCAATTAATTTTCTAAATAATTCAACAACACCAATAGTTGGATGAGTATCATTCAATTGAATTGCAACTTTGTTTGGGAAATCTTGCCAATTTTGATGAGATTTCTTGAAACGACGTACAACATCACAAAGTGTAGCTGCAACGAAAAAGTATTGTTGTTTCAAACGTAATTCTTTTCCAGAGTATGTATTATCATTTGGATAGAGAACAGATGTAATGTTTTCTGAACGTTGTTTAGCTTCAACTGCACTTAAATAATTACCACCATTGAATGCATCCAAATCAAATTCTTTATGTGGTTTTGATGACCATAAACGAATGTTATTTGTGTTTGTGGTATGATAACCTGGTACTGGTGTATCATAAGCAATTGCTTGAACGAGTTCACCACCTTCCCAATCAAATTTACTTTGTTCATTTGCATGTTTTTTCTCTGTAACATGTCCATAGAAACGTACTGTATATTGAACATCTAAACGTTCAATTTCCCATGGATTACCTGCAACTAACCAGTAATCTGGTACTTCTGTTTGGAAACCATCATAGATACCTTGTTCAAACATACCATAATTATAACGAAGACCATAACCCCATGCTGGATATTTCAATGTTGCTAATGAATCCATAAACCATGCTGCTAAACGACCTAACCCACCATTACCTAATGCTGCATCTTTTTCTTCTTCATAAAGATCTTCCAATTCAAATCCCAATTCCAATAATGCATTATGATATTCATCTTTTAAGTTCATGTTGTAAATTGCATTTTGTAATGAACGACCCATCAAAAATTCTAATGACATGTAATAAACTCTTTTTGGATCACGTTCGGTGTAATATTGTTGAGTTTCATTCCATCTTTCAATTAAACGATCTCTAACACTATATGCTGATCCTTGATATGCTGAAAATGAATCAAAATTATATTTGGTTCTTGCTAATGTATATTCAACATGATCTAAAATATCTTTTTGAATTGAATCTTCATCTGTATTAAAGTGGATGTTAATATATTGATTGATCTATTCATATTACTTTATATAACTACCATCCTTACCATTTTTTAAAAAGTCAGTTTTAAGTGCAAATAATTTGCTACCTTTCTTCTTTTCAGTTGGTGGTACAACACCAGTTGTAGTTCTGGCTGTATGTTTTAATGGAATTGACATTGACATGTTTTATGTTTGTTTTGTTTGTTTGTTTGTTTGTTTGTTTGTTTGTTTTATTATTTATATATTATTATACAACAGAATGTTTGTTTATGTGGATTTTATATTACAATTATATTTTATTGAATCGCGCGTTTTTATGATTATATAAAATAAAATGTTTGTATATACTGTTTGTAATATTATTAATGTTAGTAAAAATATATAAATGATTAAAAAAATAATAAATGGTGGTTTATATAATGATAAAAAAAAAATAATAATAATAATAATAATTTAAAAAAAAAATATTAATAATATAAAAAAAATTAAAGACAAGAATTAAATTTAAAGAAAAGTGTTTTAAATGTGTGGGTTATGTAATTTTATAAAAAAAAAAATTTGTGTATTTGAATATATGTATTGTTATTAAAACTACACACACAAAACGAAAAAGTTTTTTTTTTTTTTTTTTTTTTTTTTTTTTGTTTTAAAAGATGTGTTTTAAAAATTTTTAAAAATGTGTGTTTTTTTTTTTGGGGTGGGGTTAGACCCGGGGGGGGGGGCCGCGAAGGGG
>JACAFY010016129.1:0-15902 GCA_015252635.1 Dictyostelium capitatum | reverse complement strand
CTCTATTTATTTTTATTTTTAAAATTATAATTATTATTTTTTTTTTAAAAAATAATTTCTAAAATATCTATTGTGTGTGTATTTTAAAATAAATAATAACTATTTTAAAATTTGTATTATATCAAAAACACACACACACACACATTTGTTCATATATTTATATAAATAAACACACAAAACACAATAAATAAAAAAAAAAAAAAAAAAAATAATAAAAAAAAACACAACACAACACTACACTACCACAATAACAACAAAAACACAAAGATGTCTGGTTTTAATTTAAATCAAAATTCACCAGATCCATCAAGAAGATTTGGTACTGGTAGTTCAACAAATGTTACAGGTGGCAATGATTCAAGAATTATGAGTGTAAATATAGTTGATATTATTGGACAACAAGATCATGTAAAAAGTGAAATATTAGCCAAAAGTAAGAATACCACCATCAATATAGTAGTATTAGTAGTAGTAATACACATACACATACACATACAAAAACAAATACACAATTACTAACACCCCTATACGAATTATCTATTTATTTTAGATCAAAAATCTTTATTTGATTTAAAAAGAGAAATTTCACAAAGTAGTAAAAAGAATTTTACATTGGAAAGAGATATTAAAAATTTAGATAAAAAGATAGCGTTATTAATAAAGAATAGAATTACATTGGAAGAAATTATGAATTCAGGTGATATTGTAGAACTTCAAACAAGAACAGTTACATTGAAAGATAAATCACAAAGAGATCATTATGGTCAATTGTTTTATCTACTTCAAAATAATACATCATATATTGCACAATTGGCAAAATTGGTAAAAGTAGGAGAAATTGATAATCTATTACAAACTGTAATGTTCACATTATATGGTAATCAATATGAAGAGAAAGAAGAACATTTACTATTATCAATGTTTCAAAAAGTGTTACAAGAGGAATTTAAGGAAGCAACATCAATTGGATCATTACTTAGAGCAAATACAGCATTAACTAGAATGATGACAACTTATACACGTAGAGGACCAGGTCAACAATATTTAAAACAACGTTTAACTAAACCATTGGCAGATATAACTGGTAATAAAGATTTGGTTTTGGAAGTTAACCCAAGTACAGTATACGAAAATTACATTAACGAATATGAAACTAAAACTGGTAAACCATCACCATTGAAAAGAAAAGTATCACCAGAAGAATGTGCAGAAAATCAAAATGTTAAAGATATAATTAAACCACGTATTGAAAAATTAATTGATATTGGTGATCAATTCCTCGATTCAATATTATCATCAGTTGATGCAGTTCCATATGGTATTCGTTGGATTTGTAAACAAATTCGTGAATTAGTTAAACAAAAGTTTCCAACAGCAACACGTGCACAAACTTGTGGATTAATTGGTGGATTTTTCTTACTTCGTTACATTAATCCAGCAGTTGTAACACCACAAGCATTCATGTTGGTCGATGCAAAACTATCGAATAACACTAAACGTAATTTAACATTTCCCGCTAAAATGTTACAAAATCTTGCAAATAACATTATGTTTGGTGGTGTAAAAGAATTTTTTATGGAACCTTTAAATGTATTTTTAGATAGAAACAAGGACAGATTAAATGACTTTTTAGAATCATTGACAGAAGTTGAATCATTAAGTGATCATCTTCAATTGGATAAATATTTAGCAATGGCAAAAACATCAGATATCACTATAAACATCACATTGAATGAAATGTATTTTGTTCATTCATTGTTGGAACAACATATCAATAGTTTAGCACCAGATTCAAATGATCCATTACGTGTTATTTTGGGTGATCTTGGTCCAGCTCCAACTCAATTATCAAGAACTGAAAATGCAAATGTTGAATTGAAATTGACAAATCGTTTTGTTGATCAACAGTTGGGTGCAAACTCTAATAATGGTAATGGTGTTGAAGGTCAATCAAATCCAGAACAAGTTTACAATGAAACAAAATATTTATTGATCACAGTATTACGTTCATTAGCATCAACTCCAGGTGGTACAGGTGATATGGGTGCTTCATTAGCTGAAGTTGCAAAACATGCTGCACTCAATAAAAATCAAGACATTGTTGACAACATTAAAAAGATATTGGTAAATGTTAAAAAACTATCACTCGAAGGTTATCTAAAGGGTGAAGATGATAATTTTACTCAACTTCGTAAAGATATAGTTGCAGAGTTGTTAAATTACGAGTCATACATCAACAAAACAACTTTGGATATTGATAAATTGAAACAGGTATTGGCTGCAATTCATCAACATAATCTATTTTTACAACAACAATTGGATTACTATGAAAAGTATCTTAGTAATGTACGTGAAAATTGTGGTACCTCTTCAAATAATGCTTCAAGTTCAAGTGATAAAAAATCGAAAAAAGATAAACATGATAAAAAAGATAAACATGATAAAGATAGTGGTAGTGGTAGTGGTAGTTCATCATCTTCCTCTTCCTCTTCATCAAGTAAGAAATCAATGGTTAAAAAAGGACCATTCAAATTTAGTTATTCTCAAATGGAAAAAGATGGTTTAATTTGTCAATCTGAAGTACCTGAAGATAGAAGATCAAATATATTCTTTTCATTCTCTTCTGAATCACCTGGTATCTATGATGTAGTATTAATCTATAGAACAACTGCTGTATCGGAAATTAAATTACAATTGGACGAATTATTAGAAATGCAATCAAATGGTCAAACTGAATACGAAACTACATTTTTCAAATTAAATGTAAATTTATTATTATATGTTTTAAATAAAACATTTATCTCTTAAGAGATGTTATAAATTAATAATATTATACTACTGTACTACATAAATAAATATTAAATAATAAATAATAATAATAATAATAATAATAAATAATAAAAATAAAAAAAAAATAATAATCACCAAAACAAACAAACAACATTATAATCAAAAAATAACAAATAACATTACAACACACAAAACAACAATAAACAAAATAATCTTTATAATATCAATATTGTTTATTTATTTATTAAAAGTATCCATAGAAACCATTTTTTTTAAAAATTTATTCTCTCTTCTTTTTTTAATAATTAATACAACAGCTGAACCAATTAATGCTGCACCAACAACCGAGCAAACTACAGTAACTGGTATTACATATTTTGATGAACCATCATTGTTGCAACCAGATTCTTCATTTGATAAAAGTACAGAGAAATCAGGATCAAGATAACAATTTGAACAATGTGGTAAATTTAAACCAATTATAATTGAATTATTATCATTTGATACAATTTCAGATGATATTAATGTTGGATTACCATCTGATATTATACGATTTAAAAATCTACCTTGTAATATATTTGAATCTTTTTTAATATTAATATAGTTTAATAATAAATTTTCATTATTATTATTTATATTACTATCATGATTATTACAATCATCATTATTACCACTATTACCACTATATACTGATGATTGAAATTGAAGTTGTAATGTATTTAATGTTGATTTAAATTTATAATTTTCAATATAAACTGATATTTTAATTGATCCAATATCTAATGATAATTCTAATCCTGCAAATGAATAACTTTTAAATTGTTTAATTTCTTCAATTGTAAATGAAATTGTTAAATTATTTATATTACCATTAAATAATGATTGTTGTATAATTTGACTAAAATAATAAATATTATTTATAGTTTTATTTTTAATCCATAAATTTAATAATTCATATGATTCAATTATATTATTATTTAAATCTTTTTCTAATAATAATGGAATTGAAATTACATATTTAAGATTTTGACTATTAATTATAGTTGTACCATTTGTATCAATTGTTGTATTTGTACCACCACCATTATTTGAAGTACTACAACTAAAACCATACCAACCATTATTACATTTACATTCTCCATTTGTTGTATTGCAAATACCATTATTTGAACAATTATTTAAACATGTTAGTTTATCTGGATTTAATATATACTGATTAAAACCATTCCATATTATATCATTTTGAATAATTGAAATATTCATTTTACCTGGTGTTAATTTACCAATTGTACATTTAATTAAAACTGATGTAACTGAATCAATTATACATTCATTATAATCAGCAATTATTACTTTTAAACCAGAATTTTTTGAACCAAACCAACCAATAATATTTACAGTACCACCATTTTGAGAATTTGCAGCAACAATTGAGTTTGCATAATGATTTGGTGTTGAACAATTTGTATCTATCCATTTATCAAGACACTCGCATTCACCATGTAAACGATTACATGTACCTTGACCACTTGAACATGTTATATCAGGACAATAATTTAAACATTGACCAATTTGATTATTACAATAACTAGTTTGTTCATCACATGGAATACTACAATTTATTACTTGATTAAATGATACACTTCTATTAATTGTAAAATTATGTATTAATCCACTTATTGAAACTTGAGCATATTCAATTGGATATTCAATTAATCTTTTAATAACCGTACAATTTATTGAATTAAATGTTGGTTTATCATATACAATACATTGGGTATTACCAACTGTTATATTTAAATTTGTAATATTATATGTAAAATATTGACCTTGAAATGTTAGGATATTAACTTTATCATGACCACTATCTGTTTCTTGAATTGTAATATTTGTAACTTGTGGTGATGTTGGATTTAATGCCAAGTAATAATATTTACCATAAATCACAACAGTTGTTATATCTCTATATGAACCTGGTACATTTTCATCAATACATGAAAATAATGAATTTTGAATTTCCATTTTACATACAAAAAAGTTATCAATTTGATCAAATCTAATATTGGTTGCTTGAAATCCAATTGATGTTCCAAATATATATATTACACCAGCTGATTTATTAAAGTATAAATTTGGTACAACCGAATTACATACATCATTTCTATTTGTTAATCCAGGATTACCATTAAAATTATCTTTTAAATGTGAATAACAAAAATAACAATTTGGTATTTTACCAGTTAAAAAATTATTTCGTGCAACTAAATTTACACCACAATATTCTTCACCAATAGTACCAGTTAATCCATTATCACTTAAATCTCTTTAAAAAGTAAAATTTTATATTAATACCTATGTTTTATTTATTGTTTATCATTAGATATATCAATTACATACAATGACCAAAATGTGTTTTTTGTATTATCAAATGATGGTAAAACTGTATTCATTGAATTATTAATTAAAAATACAGAGTTTTTAATATCATAAAATAATGATAAATTATTAAAATTTGGAAGATAACCATCAATAAATACTCTATTATTTGAAATTATTAGTATAATAATAATAATAGAAATAAAAAACTGTGTTTATTAGTACTACTTACATTGAATGTTGAAATGACATATTATAAAATGGAAAATTACCATTAATTTGTAAATGTGTATCATAATTAGTAAGAGATAACCTTTCAGTTCTCCAAAGATTTGATATATCAATATATGATGAAATTTGATTGAATTTTGAATCAATGTTTAATGTATTACCATACGAATCTTGAAATTTAATTTTATCTAACATAAAGTCAATACCACCAATTAAATTTGAAAAAGTTCTATTGATCAAATTTGAGTTATTAGTTTTAAAATATTATATTGTATGAATAATATTATAATAGGTTTTATATACATACAATGATCTAACTCTTTCAAAAGATTTAAAATTACTAGGATTTACATTATTGTTACTAGTCAGTTCCAGTACGATACTATCACATATAACATTTACTAAATCTGGTATTTGATTTGTTGATATATTTAATAATACAATATGTAATTCTTCAGTCAAGTCATTTTCAATATTATAATCTAATACTTTATTAATACCCATAAAAGAACTATTTTAAAAAGTTAGTATACCATGTAATGCATTACATTTGTTGTGAGTATACTTACAAACTTGATAGATTTTGAAATACTGATAATTTAATCGAGCTAATATATGGTAAAGGTTGATCGATTTGTAGAATATCTAAATAAATTGGTATTCTAGTTGTGCCTTGGAAATTAAAATTTTTACAATTTATTAAAGTACTAATAATTAAAAAATAATTAATAAAGGATAACTTAAATTTTAGTTGTGTATTTAAACAGGATTAATATTATAATTACACTTTTTTAATGGGAACAGTAAATAAAAAGTCTGATGCAAGTGTGAAGTTTGTTAATTTTAAATCAGAAATTAGAGGAACATTTTCAAAGTCATTAGAACTAACTATATATGAACTATCCATCTCATTTTTTATTGAGCTATTTAAATCAATATTTGTTAGTATTATTGATTTAAATGAAATAATATAAAAAATAATAATAATACAAACATTGAATTTATTATTGTTTGAAAACACAAGAAACTAGTAGTTGAACAAAAATCAATATATCCAAGTGATGAATTAAATGGGAATAAATTTATTTGACCAATATCCGATACAAATTTTTCGGCCATATCATCTTTTTTTTATAATTTTTTTTTTTTTTTATTAGTAATTATTTTTAACAATACTCTTTAATCAATAAGTTAATAATACATACAATAAATGGGGTCTAATCTATCACATTTTATAAAACGTGGTATTGAAATTACCAATAATAAAGTAAATAATATACTTTTAAACATATCTTAAATAATTTTATGATTTTATGATTTTATAATTTTATAATTTTTATCTTTTTTTTTTTATTTTTTTAAACAATTAAGTATCAAAATAAAATTCTTTTATTCTATACAACCTTAATTTTTTTAAAAAAAGATTCTTTTATATAATTTTTTTTTTGATAATCAAAAAAAAATGATATCATCAAAAGATCTATAAAATATCTATTTTTTTTAAAAATTTTATAAAAAAAATAATATTGACTGATATTTTGATAGAATAATGCATTATTCTGAACCACATACACACACACATATAAAAATATAAAATACTTCTTTCATTGTATATTTATTATTTAAAAATTTATTGTAAATTTGAAATTCTATTTTTCTTCATCAGCAAAAATGATATTTTTTTTCAAATAATCTTTTTTTTTTAAAATAAAACCAAAATGGTCTTTCAAATAAAATAAGTGGTGGTGGTTTAGCTGTTTTTTTTTAAAATAAAAATTGGGGGTGTGGGGTGTTTCTTAACTGATTTTTTTTAAAAATTGTGATCAAAAATTTTAAAACACATGTAAACACTCAATCACATTAAACACCAAAAACAATGAACATAAAGAATTTTTATATATTTCTAATTATTTTAAATTATTATTTAATTGATGTTATAAATGGACAACTATCATCGTCAGAATATTCGTGTATTGATAATTTAATAAAAATAATAGGACAAGAGGGTTCATTTACGACAACTAGTAATGGTATTGATTATTGTTCAGCAACTTCATTAGTCACATGTTCTGGTGATCATGTTACAAAGATAATGTATGTTTTATTTTTATGATCATTAATAATAAATATGCTAATACACTATACCAAAACAATATATAATAATATATATAGTATTAATTCATTATCAACAACAAATAAAGTTACAAATTCAAATTTAAATTGTTTTCAATATATTGATACATTAACATTAACATCATTTTTTTTAGATCAAGATGTATTTTATTCACCATTACCAAAATCATTGAATAGTTTAACATTTAATTTACCAAATTTAGATGTAACACCATTTACAATGACACAACCATTTGGAATTCAAGTTAATAATTTTAATATACTATTTAAAAGTACAACAACAGTATCACCAATTAAAATATCACAATTTGAAAATGTAAAATTATTATTAAAAATAAGTCACCAAACACAAGATTTATTATTTATAAATGATTATCCAACAACAACACCACCAAAAATAATTGATAAAGTATTATATTTAAGTTCAAAAAATGTACCAAATTTCAATGGATTACAAATTGAATCACTTACATTAGATATGGGTAATCCATTTAATGAAAGTTCATATGAATATTTAACAGGATTATCATTGGTAAAAGAATTACAATTTGAATTATCATCTGGTTTTGCATCATTTCCAACACTATTATTATCAATGGATCAAAATAATTTAATTGAAAAATTATCATTTCAATTATCAGTTTATTTAAATAGTATTACAAATAAATTTGATTTTTCAAATTTTATTAAATTGAATACACTAATATTTAAATCTTGTCAAAATATATTATCAACTGGTAATGAAATTCCAATTTCAATATATCCACCAAATTTAAAAACATTTTCATTTAATGGAAATGCTTTAACAAATTATCCAGCATCAGTTGTAAATTCAATACCATCAATTGATACATTTAGTTTAAAATCAAATTCAATGACTGGTACTGGTATTTCAACATTTTCATCCGGAAATATAAAATCATTGGATTTATCTGATAATTCTGGATTACAAGGTACTATTGATAATAGTTTTTGTAAAACAAATTTAATTGTTACTGGTAATAATATGGGTGGTATATTACCAAATTGTATATTATGTCATTTATATAATACTGAAATAAAGAATAGGTTTACTGGTAATAATTTTGATTTGACACCAATTTCAAATTGTATTGAATTAATACCAAAAATGATATTGGAAAATGGTAAAACTATATTATATGGTAATTCATTAGGATTTATACCATCTTCTATTACAACAAATCCATATATTCAATTTGATACAGTTGTACCAAGTGAAAAATTTTATTCAAATTATTCACAAAGTAATTTATTCAATGTTATTTTCACTAGTGCAAATTCAAAACAATTTACATTATCAAATGATCCATATTATCCAACACCAATTAATTATCAATTAAATAGTACTGTTTTCATTATAAATGGTGAATATTTTTCATATGATCCAGTGGCAACAATTATAACATTAAATAGTGTATCATGTACAGTAATTGATACAACATTTAATAGGATAACATGTACACCAACTTTATCATTACCATTAACTTCCAGTGTTACAGTGAATTTAAAAGTTGAACAATTAACAAGTAAATTTATTATCAAATCAAATTATAATCAAGGTGATATAATAGAAATTGTAAATTGTCCAAATAGTTGTAGTAGACATGGTACTTGTAATTTTGATACTCAAATATGTACTTGTGATCCTTTATATGCTGGTTTAGATTGTTCAGTAGTTGCAAAGAATTGTATAGATCCAACATGTGGGGGAATAGGTATATGTGATCGTACCACAGGTACATGTAATTGTGGTAAATATTACATTGGTGATCATTGTTCAATTATTTCACATTGGATTAGTGCAATTGATTCTATTGATGAATCAGGTGGTAAAACAACTCTAAGTGGTTGGTTTGGTGATTCTCATACATCATTATCAATTAGTATTGGTAATTTAATTTGTCAACCTACATTAATTACCAATGAAACTATTGAATGTATAATTGGAGCTGGTACAGGTACAAAAGATGTAACAATTATTCAAAATTCAATAACATGGATTGGTAAATCAATTTTCCAATATTTTAAAGGTCAATATAGTTGTGCTAATAATTGTGTTGATTCTGATCATGGTATATGTGATACTAAAACATCAATATGCAAATGTAAAGGTAATTGGGTTGGTTTTGATTGTAGTTCACATAATAATAATCAAACTAATATCACTATAACTGATGGCGGTGCACTTATAAATAATGAAAATATTGAATATTCAATTTCAATTTATAAATTATATGAAATTGATTTCAATGGTGATATAGTAACTGAACATACATTATCTGGTAATTGGACAACATCAATATCATCATCACCATCATCGACAACAACAACAACAACAACAACAACTGATACCACTACTTCAAAAATAATTTCATTTACTCAACAAATTTCAAATGTAATTGGTTCAAATATTACTTGTACAATTGAACAAGTATCACAATCTGGTATTAGATCATTTGCAGGTATTGAATTTAAAGTTGAACCAAATTCAATTAAACTTTCAATATCAATTACAAATTATCCATTTAAAAGTAATTTAAATCATTTAAAACTTTCAATTAAATCAAATGCTGATAATAGTATTATAAATGATGATGATTGTAATCCAAATATAAATATAGAATCAACAATTAATGATAATTCATTAAATTATATAACAATTTCAAAATCTGATAAAGTTTTAAAAGCACGTTTGGTAAATAGAATTTTATCAGATTCAAAACCAACTTTTATAACATCAAATACAACAATTGAAAAAATTAATCAAATTGATTATGTAATAGTTTCATTAAATTTACCACATTGTACTATGGAATGTTTGATTGATCCTGATTTTGCTTTGTTGGTATCACCTTCATCATCATCTTGTAAATCTAGAAAATGGGTTATACCAGTTGCAGTTGTTGTATCATTTGTTGGTGTTGCTATAATTATTGCTGCTTCAATTATTTTATATAAAAAGAATAGAACTGCAATTCAAATAAAGTTGAAAACATTTAAAGAGAAATCATCTAAAAATTATTCAAGAAAATAAATTATCAATTAATCAATTAATAAAAAAAACACATGTATTTATATATATATTTATTAAAATGAAAACAGTTATTATTATTATTATTATTATTATTATTATTATTATTATTATTACTATTATTTGAAATATGTACTAATATTTGTATTATTATTTGTTGAAATAGTTGATTTTGATTTTCTAGTATTCGTTGTTGTTGTTGTTGTTGATTTCTTTTTTACATTTGTTGTTGAGGAAGTTGATTTTGAAGATTTATATTTTGAAGAAGCTGTTGATTGTGATTGTCTATCAGGTAAATTAAAATCATCGTCTTCATCAGAGTCATCACCTGATGTTGAAGGTTGATTAAGAAATGAATTCAATGGTAATGTATTTGCATCTGCTACTTTAGTTAGAGTTTCAATTATTATAGTTTTACCAGTTACCATTAACCCTTTATAAATTCCACCTTGATATACTTCTTGTTGTGATGATGGTTGTGATACATCTTCACCTTCTTCATCTTTAATTTCAATTACATCATCATGATCATCTTGTAATGCTTTTGCAATTGCTCTATCATTTAAAATATCCATATTCTCTTCTTCCTCTTTTTGTTCTTTTTCTTTTTCTTTTTTTTCTCTTTCTTCTCTATCATATCTAGTTTCAATTACTTCACAATTATATGATGGTTTTAAAGTTGTTGTTGTTGTTGTGGTAGTTGATCTCTTTTTCTTTCTACTTGTTCCTTTTTTATTTATTTGTTCATCATAGTACTCTTTTTCTTCTTCATCTTCTTCTTGAGTATTATCTGGATCATCTTTATTTTCTTCATCACTATCAATATAAATTGTTTCTTTTCTTTTTATTTTAATATTATCATTATTGTGTTGAGGTGTTGGGTTTTTAATGAATATAGAATATTTTGGATAAGTTGGAGCAAATCTAAAAGTGAAGCCTAAATCCGATAAATATAGTGGTTTTGAAGTTGCAGATTGTTCGCTTGTTAAAAATGTTGATGATAGTCCACTACTTTTAAAATTACTCTTTATAATTGATTGTAATACTGTTATTAATTCATGAAATTGAATATCTGTAAATCTATTATGATCATGTAATATCAATAATAATGGTACTACATATCCTTCACCAATTCTAATATAAAAATGATTTCTATCTTTAAATATTTGTTTGGTTGGTTGTTCATTGTTCATATTTTTTTTATATTAAATTTAATTTTAAAAAAAATCAAAAAAAAAAAAAAAAAAAAAAAAAAAAAAAAAAAATTATTATTTCTTATAATAAATATTAACAAAAAAAAAATTATAATAAAAAATCACTTGATATTTAAAAGTATCAATTTCATTATAATAAGAAATTATTCAAAAACAAATTTAATTTTATGACTATTTTTTTTTTTTTAAGTTTTTTTTTTTAATTTTTCTCAAAAACTGAACTAACTGAAATTTAGTTTTTATAAACATTTTTATAAACTGAAATTTTTCAGTTTTTGAGAAACTAGTTTTTTTTGGATTGATTTTTTTTTATTTTGTATTTTTTTTTTTTTTATTAATCAAACTTTTAACATCACTCTATATAAATTCAAAATGTTTTATAAATACTTTTTTATCATTTTGGTCTTACTTGTAACCATTTCAAATGCTTTTACAACACAATTAAGTTATATTAAACCAAATCCAATTGATTTATCCCATTGTGATGAATATGAAGCTAATGACAAAACTCAATATTATGAATGTAGACAAAGAGTGACCAAAGCACATCAAGAATATTTAACCATTGTAAATAAATTAAATCAACAAACAAATTAAACAAATAGAATTATTAGTGACTCACATTATAATACAATGAGAACTATTATTAGAAATTTCAATTAAAATTTTCAATCCCGACCGAAAAACTTTTTTTCCGAAAAAATTAATAAATATTCTTTATAAAAACATTTACCTATCCATAAAAATAACCCATCATATGAATTATAATAAACCATCATTTAAAATTACAACGAATTTTCTCTCGATACCAAATAAACCAGGTTAAATAAAAAAAAAAAAAAAACTTTTCATTTTTTCGAAAAAATAAAAAAAAAAGAAAACGTGTATGATATCATCACTTTTATATTTTTAAGTAAGGTATAATGTTATATGGATTTCAAAATCTTAAATAATCATGATGAAAAAAAAAAAAATGAGTAAAAAATTGAACAATGAATAATAATATTAACCAGGATTACTATTTTTATTATTATTTTTCAGGTATAAATAAGAAAATTTATTTACATTTTAAAAAAAATAAAATAATAAATTAATCAATCAATCAAAAAAATGAAATTAAATTATATTTTATTATTATTATTTTTAACAACATGTTTGTTTTTAAATAAAGTTGTATTATCAAATGATGTTAAATTACAACCAATTGTAAATTTAATAGTTGATATTAATGGTGAAAATAATAATTATTTACCTGGTCAAGAATGTGGTAACAATTCAACATTTACATGTAATAATATTAGTGATGCAATTGAATATTTTAATAATATTATAAATTCAACAACAACAACAACAACATATCAACAGTTAAATATTAAATTATCAGATGGTATTTATGGTATAACAAATAATGAAATGAATATTTATAAATTCAATTTAACAATTTCACCATTAATTAGTGAATCTAAAAATGTTACTTTTGATGGTACTTTAAATACATCAAATTATTCATTAATTACAATTTCTGATTCAAATTCATCTCAAAATGTTACAAGTTCAATTACAATAACTGGTATTTCATTTATTAATTTTCAAAAACCATTATTATTTGTAAATACAAATGAAACTTCAACAACATATATTACATTAGTATCTTGTTTATTCTCAAATTTTACATCAACTTTATCAATTTTACCATCAGGTAATAAAAGAGATTTACCATTTATTTCAATTAATATTGGTACTTCTGATGATACAATTCCATCAAATAGTGTTTTAAACATTTTAAATTGTAATTTCTTATCAGCAGGATCAGGATCATCAATGATATATGTAACAAATACAGATATTACATTTTACAATGTTACATTTAATTCATTTGAAAATATATCAAGTGTAATTTATTTAGAATCAAGTTTAATTAATATTAATCAATGTTCATTTTCAAATTGTAATACAATTAATGGTGTTATTCAAACATTAAATTCTAAAATATCAATTCAAACTTCAAATTTCATTTCAAATTTAGGTGCTGGTGTAATTCAATATATTATAAATGATCCTAAAATGTTTAGTTTTACAATTACATATTGTAATTTCATTAATAATACAGCTGGTTTATATGGTGGTGCTATTTATGCAAATTATATTGACTCTTCAATAATAACTGAAACAATGATGAGTTCAATTGGATTTTGTAACTTTGAAAATAATTTTGCAAATTCATCTGGTGGTGCAATTTATTCATCAAATGTACCAATTACAATTGTATCTAGTAATTTTACAAATAATTATGCTATTGAATTTGGTGATATTTTATCAGTATCAGATACAACAATTACATTTTCAAATTCAGAAATTAATCAAAATTTACCAGTATCACCTGGAAAAGTTACATTTGATATTGAAGATTCAGCATCTGCTAAATTTGTAGGTAATAGTTTTAATGTTCAACCAAGATTTAAATGTAATTCTAGTAATGTTACTGTAAATAATTATGGTCAACAAACAATTGGTTCCACTGTTATTTGTTATCAATGTAATTTCATGATTGATAATATAGTTAATTGTGATATTTCTACTGCATCTACAAGTACTACTTCTACCACTGGTATTACTAGTTCAAGTCCACTTGGTATATCATCAACTACATCTGATCAAGGTGGTCACTCTAATGCAACTAAATTATTATTATCATCATCATCACCAATTAAAATTGTTACAGCAATTTTATTACCAATCATTATTGCAATATTATTTTAAAATAACCATCACTCTATTTTTTTTTATATTCATCATATTAAAACAAATTTAATAAAAATAAAAAAAGATCATCCACATACAAATTATTAATTAGTATCTAACACACATGATACGAAATTATAAAAAAATATAAATTTTTTTTTTTTTTTCATTTTTTTATTGGAAGTATCTCCAACAACAAATTTTTATGTCATTTTATTCAAAGTTAAAAACACCAAAACGTTATTTGTATTTGTTTTTTTTTTGTATTGTTTGAAATGTATGAAATGACATAATTTATAAATTTATTATTTACACATCATAATTATTGTATTTGTTTTAAAATAAATATAAAAAGCAACATGTTGTTTTTGTTTTTTCATAAATCATATTATAACAAACAAAACAACAACAACAATAACAACAACAATTAAATAAATAATAACATGTATGCAGTAAAACAATCACCACGTTTCTTTTTCCGTCACTTTTTTTGTGGTGGTGGTAGAAGATTAAATACAGTATCACCATCATATAATTATTTTCATGAACATAATCATCATGGAAATGTAAATTCTACACCAACACCAATTAATTTATCAAATGTTTCAACAACAGGTGGAATTAAAGGTAATGATCAATCAACAACAACATCATCATCATCATCAGATTATTATAATAGACCATACTATTTCAATGTATTTGATCATAATTTAAAAAAAATTGATAGATTTAATCATCATTTTAAACACATTTACAACAATCATAATGGTCCACAATACATTGATAAACTTGAAACAATTTTAGAATCATGGGATAATGAATTTTCAAAATATCGTGGTTTCAGATCACCAAAAACAACAATCACTGAAACTGATAAAGGTGTTAAACTTTTAATTGAATTACCTGGGTACTCTAAAGAAAATGTTTCAATTAGTTTTGTAAATAATATATTAAATATTGAAACTACAAAATCAACAACAACAACAAAAACAACAACAACTCCATCAACAACTGAAACTACTACTAGTGGTGAGCAACAAGTTGGTACAATTGAAGAAATAAATAGTATAAACTTTAAGAAATCATTTACCCTTCCAGAAGGAATTGATACTAATCAAGTTAAAGCTGTTTTAAAAGATGGTGTTTTAAATGTTCAAATTCCAAAAGAAAGTTATAGTAAATCAAAGCAAGTTATAGTTGAATAAAACTGTAGCAAACAAACAAACAAACAAACAAACAAACAAACAAACAAACAAACAAACAAACAAACAAACAAACAAACAAACAAATTAATTAAATAATATAATAAATATATATATTTAAGTGTAAGTATTTTTCGATATATCTTTTAGAATTCGTAATAA
>JACAFY010016118.1:0-15909 GCA_015252635.1 Dictyostelium capitatum | reverse complement strand
GTGTTTTTTTTTTTTTTTTTATTTTTTTTTTTTTTTTTTTTTTTATTAATTTTATTTTAATTTTTTTTTTTTTTTTTTTTTTTTTTTTTTTTTTTTTTTTTTTTTTTTTTTTTTTTTAATATTTTTTTTCATTTTTTTTCATTTTTTTACAAACTTACTACTCTTTTTTAAAAACCTTTATCTTTATTTTTTTATTCAATTCATATAATTTTAAAATTATTTATTTTAGGTAAGTGATCGATACACACATGATCATTGGTTTTATGTATATAAAACAGCTGTTTTAGGTTGTGAATAGATATTTTTTATTTTAAAATTTTATTAAAAATCGGTATCTTGTGTTGTTATGTGCACACACTTATGACAAAAAAATTTTAAAAAAAAAAAACAAAAATTACCAACGTTTATTAATTAACCACATTTCAAAACTAGAGCTTTTTTTTTAACTTTTTATGTCGTTTATATGTGTGTGGTTTATTAATTATTTTTTAATAATAACAATTGGGGGTAGTTGATCTCAAAAACTAATAGATATAAAATTTTAATTTTTTTTTTTTTTTTTTTAAATTTTTATATATATCGTCTTACATCATAACAACAACAAATAATTATAAATATATTCTCCACTTAATACTACATTTGTATAATTTACCTTTAATAGCGTCTTTTTTTTTTTAATATTATATTTGTTTGTTTGTTTGTTTGTTTGTTTTATTTATAACTCATTTCTTTAATTTCTAAAATAGTAACACATATATCCACACATACACCATACAATATATATTAACATTAAATATTTATTTATATATATGTATATTTAAAAATAGATAATAAATTAAATTATTATTTTATTAGTAAATAATTCAAAATCGATTGAATAATTATATTAAAAAAAAAAAAAAAAAAAGAAAGAAATACAAACACATATATATACACGGAAAAATGGAATTATTTGAAACAATTGATTTTATAGAATCTATGATTTTAGATAATTTAGGAGCAATTATTATAGTGGCAGTTATAGTTGGTACATATCTTTATATGAATAAACCACCACCACCTCCACCAATTGTATCAAGACCATCAAAAGGAGAATCAAATGTATCGAAACAACAAAAACCAGAAAAACCAAGAAACAGTGGTGGCGATAAAAACTCTATTAAAATATGTTTTGGAACACAAACACGTACAGCAGAAGATTTTTCAAGAATATTAGAAAAAGAGAGTAAAAAATTGGGTATACCATGCGAAGTTGTTGATTTAGAATCATATGATCACAATGAATTAGCAGATGAAAAAACATTGGTAATGTTTATTGTATCAACACATGGTGAAGGTGATCCAACTGATAATGCAAAAGAATTTTATCTTTGGTTAACAAATTCAGATCGTCAACCTGGTTCACTTGAAGGTGTACCATTCACTGTATTTGGATTAGGTAATAAAACATATGAACATTATAATGCAGTTGCACGTGTAATTGATTCACGTATGGAAGAATTAGGTGGTAAAAGAATGTTTGAAAAAGGTGAAGGTGATGATGATGCTACATTGGAAGAAGATTTCAATCATTGGAAAAAACGTATGTGGCCGGCTGTCTGTAAAGAATTAGGTTATGAATTAAAATCAACTGAAGATGATAAATTCGTACCAAGATTTAGAATGGTAAACCTTAATCAAGATTCAAAAGATATTGATAATCCATTTATTAAAATTGTACCAACAATTAATAAACCAAAATTATCAATTGATAATAAAGTGTATGTAATATACCAATTATATAATTATACACTATATAGTATATACTAATATAAAATGGTATTTTGAAATACAGGGTATATGATATTAAAAATCCATATTATGCAACAATTACAGAGAATAAAGAATTACATGGACAAGAATCCGATAGATCATGTAGACATATTGAATTTGATTTGGGTAACGAATTAACATATGTTACTGGTGATCATTTAGGTATATATCCAATTAATGATAGTGAATTAGTTGAAAAACTAATTAAAAGATTAGGTGTAGATGGTGATCAAATGATAGCATTAGTACCAATTGATCAAGAAGGTTCAGTAATTAAAGCAACACTTGGACCAATGACAATTAGAAAATGTTTTTCAGAACATTTAGATATTACAAATCCATTACGTAAATCAGTATTACGTACATTATCAGAGTATACAAGTGATCCAATTGAGAAATCAAAATTATTACGTTTAACAACTGAAGAAGCATCCGAAGAATATAATCAATTTATCAAACAAGATTTCCGTGGTATCATTGAATTGTTAGATTGTTTCCCAGGATTAAAACCAAATATTTCTCACTTTTTAGAGTTTGTTCCACGTTTACCAGCTCGTTATTATTCAATTTCATCATCTCCAAATAACAAGGTTGGTACTGTTTCAATTACATCAGTTGTAGTTAATTTTACAACTGGTACAAGTCGTTTCCATAATGGTGTCGCCTCTACTTGGTTAGCAAACTTAAAAGTTGGTGATAAAGTACCATTATTCGTTAGAGAATCACATTTTAGATTACCATCAACAACAGTAGCAGCAGCAACAGCAAGTAAACCAATTATTATGGTTGGTCCAGGTACAGGTTTAGCACCATTTAGAGGATTTTTACAAGAATTAAAACATAAACAACAACAACTCAACCACAATAATGAATCATTATTGTTTTTTGGTTGCCGTTCAGATACTGTAGATTATTTATATAAAGATGAATTGGAACATTATAAACAATCTGGTGTACTTGGTGATTTGGTTGTTGCATTCTCTAGAAAAGGTTCAGAAAAAGTTTACGTTCAACATAAAATACTTGAACATAAACATAAAGTTTGGGAACTTCTCAATAAAGGTGCTCATTTCTATGTTTGTGGTGATGCTAGAAATATGTCTAAATCTGTTCAACAATCTTTATTATCAATCATTAAAGAATTTGGTTCAAAAGATGATAACTCTGCTCAACAATTCCTTGATGATATGAATTCACAAGGTAGATATTTACAAGATGTTTGGTTCTAAAAAAATAAATAAATAAAGTAATAATTTAAATAATAATAAAAATAATAATAAAAAATAATAATAATAATAATAAAATTAAATAAAATTAATAATTTATAATTTAAAAAAAAAAAAAAAAAAGAAAGAATAAGTCTGTCTTGGGTTACCTTTTTTATTTTTATTCATTATCAATACTCATTTGGTAAATTAAATTTTCTAAATAATCTTTTCTTTTTCTTGATAAATAAATTGTAATTATTATACCAAATAAAATACTAATTCCTAATGCAATTAATAAATATGTTACTGGTGGTTTAGGTACTCTTGGATAAAAATTACCAATTAATAATGCAGTAAATAATATTGAACTAATAATTGGTAATATTAAATGTTTGAATACATTATAATGTTGTGGTTGATTATTTTTAATGTATGGTATTATTGAAATATTTGTTAAAATGAAAATTAATATAACTGGTAGTGTTGCAATATATCCTAAATATCCATATATTTTCCATGCATCTTTATGATAATGTCCAAATATTAATGTAATTAATGTTGTTGTTAAAATCATAAAAGTTGTTATAAATATAATTGCAATATGAGGTGTTGAAAAATTTTTACTTTTTTTTGAAAGATGTGATATTAAATGATTCCTTTTTGTTGAAGTTGTAGTTGTGGTTGTTGTTGTTGTTGTAGATTCATTACTAAATAAATGATATTTACCAATTGAATATAACATTCTAATTATTCCATTGAATATACTACTACAAACTACAAATGTTGATATAACACCCATTACTACAATTACAATACCCATCCAATTACTAACAAATGTTTTAGTGTATACTTCAATTGGTGAATCAATATCTTGAATTTTAAATATATTTGAAGGACCACATGCAACAGTCATTGAATACATTCCCCAAATTAACCAAGTTGCTGATATTATAACACTTAAGAATACAGCTCTTGGTATTGTTTTCTTTGGATTAGAAGATTCTTTACCCAATGTTACAGCACCTTCAAATCCTATAAATATGAAAACACAATAAACTAACCCTTTTGCTATCCCTGATATATCACCAGAGTTATCACCAGTAGGTGTAAAAGCTCTTGGATAATTTCCTTCAGCACCACCTTTAATTACAATAAATAAAGTAACAACTAACATTACCAGTGTTTCTAAAGCCATTAATGAAAATGATAATTTTAATACTGGATTAATTCCAAAATATGATAATGGTGGTATAATTAATAATATTATTATTACACCGACTATCCATGGCATGTTAAAATTTGAATGAGTTGAAATTGCTTCTGAAAATGCTCCACCAAATTGTAACAATGCAACAATAGATAATAATAAATAACCAATTAATGTTAAACATATACCAAAAAAACCAAATTCTTTTCCTAATCCTTGTGAAATAAAATAAAATAGTGATGCTGAACTCGATAAATATTTTGCAAATTCACAAATTGTACTTGCTAATGTTAAACAACAAATTGTACCAACAACTAATGTAAATGGTACACTTGTACCTGTTTCATTTGCAATTTGTGGAAATACAAAAAATAAAGCAGCTGATAATCCAATACCTCCAACTGATAATGAAATACTATCTAATAATCCAATTTCAATTGTTTTAATTTCATTATTAATAATATTATTTTTATTATTATTGTCTATATTAGTTTCTAGTGTACTATTGCTACTATTTCCAAATTTAGTTAGTTTTATATTTGAAGACATAGTTATTAATAATACAAATTATAATTATAATTTCTTACCTTGTAGAAATATTAATTTTTATTTAAAATAGAGGTATTCTACCACACCCACCCACAATTATTAATATTCTTTTGTTAAAGATTTTTTTTTTTTCTACACTAATTTTTATATGTGTAAAAGAATAAGTATTAATAATTAATATATTTTATTGTAATGTTAATTAATTTTATGTTTATTGTTGGATGATGTTTGTTGTTGTTGTTGTTGTTGAGAAATTATAATTTTATTTGGGTCAGGGAAAGACATAAATTTAGACATTATAAAATTAACAGAATCTTTTAAATTTGGTGGGATTAATGAAATGAAATATGATAATAAAAATATTCTATGTGAAAATCCAATGACTGATTTGTTTTGTTCAACACCTTCTATAATTACTGATGCACCATAATCTGGTGTTACTGAAAATGGTAAATCTTTTTGTTCTAATACACTTGACATTGGTGTTTCTATATATCCTGGTACAACTAATGATATACCAACTCCTATATCTGATAATCTACTTCTTAGAGTTTGTGAAAATGAATTAACAAATGATTTAGATCCATTATATGCAGGGAATACAAAATTTGACATTGGTCCTACACTTGATATCAATACAATTTGACCATTTTCTTGTGTATTTCTTTTTTCATATATTTCAACTACAGGTAATACAGTATTTAATAATCCAATTACATTTGTATCAATAATTCCATAACATCTATCTGTAAAACTTAATTCTTTATTCAACATCACTAATAGTAATAGTAATGGATTGTGTTAATAAAATAATAATAATAGACCACTAAAAATAAAAGTAATAGTACATACATTCATTAACAGCAGCATTTGCATAAACAATATCAATTGGATATCTTGAATTAAAATCATTTATAAATTGATTCATTTTAATCTTTTCATTTACATCAGATACTTGTACTTCAACAATTGATACACCATTTTTTAAACATTCCAATTTAACAGATTCTAATCTTTTTTTATTTCTACCAATTAAACCTAAATGAATATCATTACTACCATTTCTTGAATAATGTAATGCAATTGATTTACCTAATCCAGAGGATGCACCTGTAATTATTATATTTTTTCCTTTTTTAAATGTTTTACACCCATTTTTATTATAGTAATTTATTGCAATTAAAATTGGTGATATAATAATAATTATAATTGAACCAATAAATGAAACAATTAACATATAGAAATCATTTATATAGTTTTTTAAGAAATTTATTATTAATTCCATTGAGTGATGATAGTAATGGTTGTGTGTGTGTGTGTGTGTGGTTTGTAAATAATTAATTATTAAATTAATAATCAAAAAAAAAAAAATGAAAATAATTACAAAAAAAAAATGAAAAAAAATTAATTTTTATTTTTTTATTGATTTAATTTACCATCCAATGTAATTTTAACATTTCCTTTCATTGTTTTAGATACTGCACAATTCTTTTCAGTTTGTGCAACAATTTCTTGAAATGTTTTTTGATCAATATTTGGTATTGTTGCATTACAAGTTAAATTAATTTCAGTGATATTATAACCAGTTTGTCTTGATGCTTCCAATGTCATTTTAGCATCGACTTCAAGTAAAGTTGGTTCAGGTAATTTCCTTGCCGCTAAAAATGCTGACATTGTTATACAAATACATGTTGCATGTGCCGAACATAATAATTCTTCAGGGTATGAATCTGTGTATTTATAATTATTATTAGTAAAATATTTTTTATTTTAAAAAAAGGATAATAATAATAATAATAATAATAAACCAATAATTACAATTTGGATCTTCTTTATATGTTTGAGATTTTAATTCATAGTTTTTAACTTCAGAAGGTACTTGTACTTTAACATTAATTGCTTTTGATGTTGTACTAGTTGTTAAACCTGTACCTTTCATAAATCCACCCTTCCATAATGTTTTTGATATTCCAATAATCTTTGTTACTTGATTCATTATTTATTTATTTATTAAATCAGTATATATTTAAATAAAAATAAATAAATAAAAAAACAATTATTTTTTATTATTTAAAAATTAATTTTAAATTTGTGTGTGTATGTGTGTGAAGTTACGATGACAACAACATTTTTTTTATTATTTTTTATTATTATTATTTTAATATTAAAAGTTATTTATTGATTTAATTTACCATCCAATGTAATTTTAACATTTCCTTTCATTGTTTTAGATACTGCACAATTCTTTTCAGTTAATTCAATAATTTCTTGAAATGTTTTTTGATCAATATTTGGTATTGTTGCATTACAAATTAAATGCATTTCAGTGATATTATAACCAGTTTTTTTTGATGCCTCCATTGTCATTTTAGCATCAACTTCAAGTGAAGTAGGTTCAGGTAATTTCTTTGATGCTAATATTGCAGACATTGTTATACAAATACATGTTGCATGTGCTGAACAAATTAATTCTTCTGGGTTTGAATCTGTATATATTTAATATTAGTATTAGTATTATAAAATTTTAGATAATAAATAATACACTTTTATATAATAATAATAAACCAATAACTACAATTATGATCTTCTTTATATGTTTGTGATTTTAATTCATAGTTTTTAGCTTCAAATGGTACTTGTACTTTAACATTAATTGCTTTTGATGTTGTACTAGTTGTTAAACCAGTTCCTTTCATAAATCCACCTTTCCATAATGTTTTTGATGCTCCAACTATTTTAGTAATTTGATTCATTATTCAATTTATTTATTTGTAAAGGTTTGGTTTGAAATTTAGAAATTATATTAATTTATATCAAAAAAAAAAAAAAACCCATCCAAAAAAAAATTAAAATTAAATATCTCAACCAATGAAAGTAAATCCACACTAAATTTCGTGTGTATAAATGAATTAATTACATTTTAATTTATTCTTTTTATAAATTTGGTATTTGGAAACTAGTTCCATTGAAAAATGAGAAAAAATAGATATTATTAAACACTCAACAAACAGTAGAAGAAAAAAATAATAAAACACACCGCAAACTAGGGTTACAATGTTTGAAGTCGTAGCTTTTTTATTTTTATTATATATTTACAAAAACTATATATGAATTTTAATTTAATTTTGCTTTTCTTTCATAGACACCTTTTTGTAAACCTCTAATTGAACGAAGAATTTCATATTTTGAGTTTAATATGAAATACACAAATGCAATAATAAAGTAAGTTCTAACAAATAATGAACTGACAATTAATTTTGACATTGGGATAATAAAATAAATAAACCATAATAATGATATAATATAAATTGAAGGTTCTATAATAGTAATAGTAGTAGTAGTAGTAGTAGATATATTAGTTATGATGATAATAATTTTGATGTAGTATGATAATGATGATTGTGTTAACTAATATTAATATATATTAAATCACACATACCTGGTTTTGGTGAAGTATATTCCATTGGGAATGTTTTATGTTGTTTTAAATATTCTAATAAATCATCTTTTTCTTGATAACGTTTGAAAATCCATTTTTGAAGTTCATCTTCATCAGTTGGTATTTCATTTAATGAGTATCTTTTAATATGCATATTTACAACTTTTGGATTCATACCACTAATACATGATAAAATGGTTGGTTTACTTTCATATCCAATTGTAACATCGTATACACTATCAATGGTATCTCTTAATGGTTCAACACATGCATGCAATCCTTTATGTCTTGGTAATAAAACATTTTTAAACTTTGGATATCCATTTCTATCTGCAAACTGTAAATATTAGTTCAAATAATATAAGTATAATGATTCTTAATGACATCAAATATATTTATATATAGAAGAAATAAACTTACATCCCAACTCTTTTTTAACTTTTGATCATCAATATCTGTACCTTCTGGGAAAATAACTAACCATGGTTTGAATCCACATTCTTTATATTTATCGATTTTATAGTTTATGTGATTTTCATCAAATGACCAATCTCTAGATAAAAAGATATAATCTAAATTATCACATCCCCATCCTACACCTGGTACAAATCTAACTTCCTGTATGGTAATTTTTACATTATTAATTGTTAATATATTAATGTACACACAACAACATACATATGATATCATCAATAATAAATTAAAAATGACATACATTTTTAAGTAAAATTTTAATATTTGATAATGCTTTCTTTCTTTGTGCAATAGAATAAGAGAATAACCAATCTACTTCACTTGGATGATTCATCATCATTAATAAAGATTCACCTTCTCTAATATCATCACCATAAAATCTAATTTCAATTCCATTGAATACTTCAAACATAAATAAAACTAATCTAAACCAAACTGCAGCAATTGTATATTCTAATTTAAATGCCAACTTTTTGAAAAATGGTGATACAAACACTATAACTGGAAACATTAAAAATGTTGCTGCATAAATTGATGATACAAGTAATACAATAACTGACGTTATACGTCTAAAAATTGCAATAGGTTCCATTTTATCTTATTTCTTTTGACTTTTTAATATATTAGATTGTTGGAACGTAATGATTGTATGAAAAAAATTAAATTTTTTTAAAAAAAAAAAAAAAAATTAAAAAAATTAAAAAAAAAAAAAACATCAACTTTTCAAAAATATCTGCGCGAATAAAAATTTTAAAATTTTTATAAACCATGATGTGATTAAAATCACAGTGGTTATAAAAGTTTATAGATAACGCAATATAAATTACGATAAGAAAATTGTGTTGTTTATTTAAATAGTAATAATAATAATAACAATGATGAAATTAAAAATAAAATAATATTAAATGTTGAAATTGATAAATTTGAAGATACAGATGGTTGATCATCATCACTATTATTTGTTGTTGGTGTTGGAGTAGGTGGTTGAGTTGGTGATTTAATTATATTAACAGTTGTAAATAAATTATTACCACCAATATTAATTGACATATCATTATTACCAATAGTTGAAATTGATGGATATGTAATATTAATGAAAGTTGATGAAATTGAATTAACAATACAATTATAATTATTAATTGATACAGTTACCAATGATAAATCAGTAATATCTACAAATGAACCATTAATTAAAATTGTACCAATAATATCAAATATATTAATTTGTTCATTGTTTAAAATTTGAATATTTGGATAATAATAAAATGTTATTATATTTGAAGTTTGAATACCTGATATTTCAATACCAACATTAATGAATAATTCATGTTTTGAACCAATTATCCATTCAATATCATTATATGATAATGTATCATTTATATTTGGTATACCAAAATCAATTGAATAACCATTATTTGAATTATCAATGAAATTATTATTATTATTATAATCAAATCCTTTACCATGAATTTCAAATATTGTATTATTATTATCATTATGTTTAATTGTATAATAATTAATTAATGGTACAGTATAATTAAGTTTTATAACTTTTTTAAAACCATTATCAAATTCAATTGTTAAATTACATCCATAACCTGTACCTGATGGAATTGTAATTATAAACATTTCATTTGGAATTACTTCATAGTTAATTTCACCATAAATTAATTCACTTTGGATCCCTAAAAACCACCCTAAATTTATACCAGTTACTGTAATGTTACCACCATTTGTTGGAATTATAAAAAAATCATCAACAATTACTTTAAAGTCTGGACATACTGGTACTGATGATGAATTAAAATTTGAAAAATTATTTGGTAAAATTCTTGATTGAAATCCACCTAAACAACTATATAAATAATTTTTGTAAAATAAATTTTAAATGTATGTATTAGTTACATTATCAATATTTTATAATTATAGGTATTTATGTTTCAAACATACGTAAAACAAGTTGGAATTGATCCATCAAGTTGATTTTCGCCAATATAAGGGTTTTTTAATTGACAATAATTTTGTGGAATTGAACCATGTACATTGGAAGATGAAATTTCAAAATAATCAAAACTTAATGGACTATTAATTATTGGTAATGATTGTTCTAATTGATTATTTTTAACTACAAAGTAAATAATATTTGAATAATCAACTAAACTAAGATTAAAATCTGTATAATCAATTGAAAATTGTGATCCTTTTGGTAACAAAATACTAGATGTTGATGGTCCACCATAATTAACTTTACTGTAATGTTTTTAAAAAGTATATATACTGTTATTATTAATATATTATTATTTATTATTTCATTATATACAATAAATTAATACTACTTACAAATCAATTGGTTGAATTCCATTTGAAAGATCAAATTTATCTAAATTATTATCAATAATAAAACCAAGACCATTAAATGTTAATGAAGTAATTGGTAAATTAACAATTGATTGTGGGTAAACTAATGAATTATAATCTGATTGATCATTATTAAAAGTAACTGTTAGAGAATCTAATGATTTAAATGATGATAAATCTGGGAATTCCAATTCATCATTATTATAAACTGATAATTCTAATTTTGTTATATTTGTTAAATAATTTCCCATATCTGAATAAATAGTAGAATAACTTGAAATTGGAACAATTAAAGTATCTAAATTGTTATTTTCCCATGATAAATCTGTTGGCAATTTAAATCCATTACTTGATGCTCGAATACTAATACTTTTCAAAGAATCTGATTCAAAGAAATTAGTTGGTAATGGTACTGATATCATGCCATAATTTATTGATTTTAAAGATAGTGGTAATGTAGTATATATTGGTATTTCTAATGGTTGACTTGCAATATCGCTATAATATTTTACATAAATAAAATATATTAATAATTTGAAAAAGTAAATAAAATATATATTTACATATATTTATAGTAACTTACAAATCTATTAATTTTAATAAACCACCCATACTACCATAAAATATTTCACCAAATATAAATACACCAACTGTTGAACGTATATGAGCAAGACTTTTAAATACAGATAAATCTTGAGTAACTTCAATTGGAACTATTATAGCATTTGTTGGATTCCAAAAAGTAATTTCAAATATTTCATATAAACCAGGTTCTGCTATACTTTCTGTACATTTTATATAAGATGTATAACAAATTTCAAAATTTGCTAAATTACTAACATCAACTAAAAATATATTTTTATAAATATCAATTGCTGTTGAATTTTGTGATTGTACAACTGGATATGAAAGTGAATTATTAAAATTAATATTAAAAATTATTAATATTAATACTACTATTATAATTGATTTCATTGTGTGTTTGTGTAGGTGTGTCTGTATTATGTTTATGATTTTTGTTTTTTTTTTGTTGTGTGTAAAATAAATATTTTAAAAAAAAAAGTTTTAGGTAAAAATAGCGGTTGGCAAGATATTTTTAGTTTTCTTTGATTTCAACATTTGATCTCAAAAATCAAATTTAATTTTTTTGTTAAAGGGGTTCACACAAGATTATTATAGTAATGTGTTCTAGTTGATATAATGGGTGTGTCACTTTGTGTATGTCTGTGTGTGATTGTGATTGTTAATAGATATATATACATAAAATTTATTTAATTTAATTTGATAATTTTAAAATTGGAAAAGTTTTAATTGATTTTGAAGTACCTTGAATATTTGAAAGTTCAAAAGTTAATGATTCAACTTTTGATGAATCAAAATTAACATTTGCAAAAACGTTTACAACAAAAGTAGAAGAGTCTGTTGAATAATTTTCAATTTTAAATGATTTTTGATTACCAGCTTTCTTTGCATTATAAACAATTTTTTGAAGTGTTGATTCATATATGTAATATGAACTACTTGTAAAAGATGTAGAATAATGGAAAATATTTCTATCACCATCTTTTGATTTTGTAATTTGAATGTAACCACGACAATTCAAATCCATATTATCAACAGTTTGAAAGAATACAATTGGTTCAGATACTTGTAATTGTTTGTATTTTAATGTAACACAAACTGGATCTTCAGTTTTATTCTTATATACTAATGGAATTGTAGTAATAGTTTGTTTATCATCATGAATATGTAAACGAATATTAATTTTGTTTGGTAATGAGTTATGTGAACGTTTTAATTTCTCTTGATTTTTACCAGGGATTTCCACTTTATTGCTTGTTGATAATTTAATTGTATCACGTGGTTCTAATGGAATTAATGTACTTTCAGGTTTCCAACTATAATCATATGGTGAATTACCTCTTTTAACACCGAAATATGCTTGCATTGGTTTCCATTCACCTTGTTTATCTTCATATTCTGCTGTTACTTTTGATAATGTAATACGATCAACTGAATTATTTGTAATTTGGAAATCTGTAAAGAATGAATTGTGAAAATGTTCACCATTTACAGCCCAATTATGCATTTCTGCACGTACAATATCAATTTGTTCATAACGTACATTCGATGGACTAGTTACAATTGCTTTAATACCAGTATCTTCATTACCACCATCAGTTGTATAATAATCATATTCTTCATAATCTTTATATGATTCACCAGTTTTAACTTCATCTGGTATAACAACAGTACTATCTGTATCATATGATTCATATGCTTCTTGAATTGTTTTTAATTCACCTGCTTCAATTGATTTTGAACCAATTAAAAGTTCCAATGTTTTAATTAATGGTTTTGGTGATGATTCTGTTGATATTTCTACTTTTGCACGTACAACAATACCATCAACTACAACAAAGTATACACGTACATTATTACCTTTACCATCTTCCCAATGTGTAATTGGATGTTCACCTTGTTTATGAAATTCCTTTAAATCGGATATATCAAATAATTCTAAACGAAATAATTTACTATATAATCCAATTGATACATAAAGTTTACCCAATGTATTTAAACCAATATTAACTCTAATTTCTTCTTCTGATTCAAAATTATCCAATTTAATTGTTGAAAAAGTTTTATTACATAATCTATATATATATATATATATATATAAATCAGTGTGTTATTATTAGTATTATTATGTGTATTGTATATATTGTATATATTGTTGTGTGTGTATGGTTACATACTTGTATTGTTCATTTTTCCATGAATCAAAATCAACTATAACTAATATTTCATTATCTACAATCGATTCATCAATTAGATAATGTGGTGATATTATGAAACCGTCAATGGTTCTTATTTCAGCAACTTGAAATTCTTCTGTAGAATATGGAGAAAATTTAGCTGCAATTGAACCAAATAAATCTGATACTTTATTTGTAGTTTTACCAAGTGGTACTACAAACTTATGATCTTTCCAAACTGCTTTTATTCTCATTTATTATTATTTATTATTACTTTATATAAATAAAATGTTGTTGAAAGATAAAAAATACATAACCAGTTTAAATATCCTTTAGTTTTGAGAAATTTCGAATAAAAAAAAAAAAGATATTTTTTTAATTTTTTTAATTTTTTTTTTTTTGGTTTAGTAGATTCAAATAATCTGTGTTGTGTGACATATTAGATATTATTTTTAAAAGAGCAAATAATATGCTTCTTTTTTATTTCTGTACATTTATACATTTAATTTATGTTTTAATACCTTTATTTTTATTTTTTATTTTAAAACTAAAACGTTTATTATAATATCAGAGGTTGTTTGAATGTACCATTATTCCCATTTATAAAATCAAAAAGAATAAAGAAAAAAATATAAAAGAGATTTTCAAATATCCTTTTTTTAAAATTATGGATTTAACCAATTTTGATCAAAGGTTATTGAAAATCTAATCTGGTGGAAATAAAAATTTTATAATAATTTTTTTATCAATTGAAAAAAACATTAACAATTATTGTGAAGGTAAACCAACTACTTCAAAACATAATGAAATTTTTTTTTTTTATTCAAAAATTTAAAATGAATATTCCCACACAAAAATTTATTCTATAAATAGTATTTTTTCAACCATTTAAATAAGGGGTCATTTTATTTTTTATATGAAACAATCATTAAAATATACAATTTTAGATATGATACACTTGGGGTATGAGAAATTTGTTTTATCCCTATTTTGTTTTTAAATAATTATAAAAAAAATAATATTAGAAAAAAAAAGGTATAAAAAGGATAATAAAAATATTAATTATTTCAATTCAAATAAAAAAACAAATATTTAAAAAACATAGAAAATATGAAAACATTAATTGTTATATAATTAGGTTTATTGTTAACAATTTCATTTGTTGCAGCACAAAGTGAAGGTGGTAGTGCTGATATTGCAAACAAATCAGTTCCATCATGTCCAAGAAATTGTGATGATCAAAAAGAATTTTGTTATGTTAAAGGTGATGATTGTAGTTGTTATAAACATGATGGATCAGATGATGTTGATTTATACGTTAAAATAATTGGTAGTTGGGTAGATGGTAGAGATGGTAAACCATTTGTTCAATATGAATATACAATTAAAAACTATTCAAAAAGAGACATTCAAGATATCTACTTACGTTCAACTAAACCATTAAGAGTTAGAAATAATGATATTTGGAATATCGTTCGTTTACCAAATAATTATTTAACTCTACCATATTATCAAAATTCGATAAACTCTCATGCTTCCTATACTTTTGGTTTCATTTTACAAGGTTATGAAAGACCTGTAATTAATATCGTTTACATTAAATATTAAACAGTCATGTAAACTCCCCTTCAAAACACTAATTATTAAAAATTAATAAATATTATTTTTAATTTTTCACACTAATTTATGTGTTACTTCATCTCTTGATTTTTCAGTTACAGCAACTACAAATGCACATCCAAATTTCGGCATAGCTCACGCTCTGTCATGTAATCAATAGGGGGACACTGAGCTGATTCCAATGGCTGGTGGTACACTGAACAAAAGAAAGCTTCTATGGTGAAATTGATGGATGTAATTCTTTTAACGAAACAGTACAACCAATTAAATTTATTATCATATAGCAGGAGAAAAGTAAATTTAAAATTTCAGCATAGCTTCCGCATGAATTAGAAACTCTATATAATACTCTAAATCTATTCCTGGTACCAAAAATTCTTCAATAAAAAATGGCAAAAAGGAAATTTCTTTCCCAGGAGATTTTGTCATGAGAGTTTATGAAGACGTACACCACACGGGTTTGCCACTGTGGGTCCCTAGTGT